>LGRX02033793.1:0-42221 GCA_001247695.2 Cymbomonas tetramitiformis | reverse complement strand
CCGCCACCGTGGCCACCACCGAGAGCGACGACGTTGTGACGTCCACTGCCGACAGCGTCGCCACCGTGGCCACCATCGACAGCGCCGCTGTGGCCACCATCGACAACGCCGCCACCGTGGTCACCACCGAGAGCGACGACGTTGTGACGTCCACTGCCGACAGCGTCGCCACCGTGGCCACCATCGACAGCGCCGCTGTGGCCACCATCAACAGCGTCGCCACCGTGGCCACCACCGAGAGCGCCGCCACTGTGGTCATTGCCGAGAGCGCCGACACCGTGGCTAGGGAGAGGAACCAGAATACCTAAGAACTGGAATTTTAGCTAGGTGCCTTAGAATGGAGTGATTTCAGGAGATGGATCACTCCTAAGGGGGGGGGAGTTGTGCCAGGGGGCACGACGCCTTAAGCACTTGGGGAGTATAGAGACTCCATACCGTAGAGTGCTGGCCCGACTCGATATCGATCCGCGATCCGATAGCTCGAGTATGCTCATGAGACATGTGTGAGATAGAAATGCACATATAGGAGGAACGGGGGAAGAGCTCGGCCTGCTGATAAAAACTAAGAAAAATGTCTTCGGACGTGCACCTAAATCTGGCACTGACCCAGTGATATAATATAAAAAGAAATATGTACCTTTACATAGCTCTCCCAAAAAGACATATGAAATAACATACAGAGTGGCCCTGACCCACGAGTGTGTAGCATAGTGACCCAGGCACACCCAAGCCCAATAGATCTGCCAAAGAAATAAATTGATGGTTTTGCCAACAAGTTATCTCAGGCCTTGAGCTTCTGATAACTGAAAGATATATATCTTGTAAATATTTGTGCATAGTTTCGCGCGCTATAACGCACGGGAATTACTTTTCAGTTTGGCATGTATTAGGTTTGGGTAAACTCGAACACCAACCCAATAAATCTGCCAAAGAAATAAATTAATGGCTTCGTGCACACGGCTTTTGAGGCCTTGGGCCTTTGGCAACTAAAAGATATATATCTTAGTAATCATTTTGCAAAGTTACGTGCGCTGGAATTCACGAGAAGCCCTTTGCTGTTTGGCATGTTTGGGTTTGGGTTTGCGGTTTACCCAAACCCATGATGTGCAGCACGCGTTTTGCGCATAGCTTACATCAGAGGTTGTGCGTTTGAGGGTGCACCAATATTGCTGTTAGCAATATTGGTGCCAAGTATCGTGCGCTAGGACGCACGAGAACCCCTCGGCGGTTTGAGTTTTTATGCGATGTGCATGAAAGTTATAAGGGCATATCAGCTTAGCTCGCAGTTGCGACTGCAAACTGAGCTGATGCGGCCACGGATCGGCTCAATCAAGCGCTCAAAAAGTTCCTAGGAGTCTAAATGAGATATCTATGTGCGTTACGAACGTTGGGAAAATGTTTTCCTAATCTAATTTACTCGCAAATAGTGTGGGGTAGACGTGCAGTGAAGCCTTAATTTAATATTCACGGCCGTGAATTCCAGATTCGGGAGGGCGTATTCTAAACCGTACGTTTATGTGAGAACCGAAGTCGGCTTGGCTGCAAAGACCTGTCTGGTATTTTCTCTAAGTATTTTCAGACGTGTTCCCAAAGTGACCAAAAACCGAACGATCGGCGATCGAACAGTTTTTGGTCACTTTGGGAGTGAGATCGTGAGTTTAGGCTGGTGACAACACGCGAGACACTTCGCGAGACAACACTAAGTATTTTCAGACGTGTTCCCAAAGTGACCGAAAACCGTTCGATCCAGATCGAACGTTTTTTTGTTACTTTGGGAACACGTCTGAAAATACTTAGAGAAAATACTTACAGTCTGATTTGTTAGATATGCAATTTTAACTAAAGGCGGAAGGCTTTTTCTCCGGGAGTGTGCCCCTGTCCAGCGAAATAAAGATCTCTAAGATTGTATACTAATCTGAGTAATCTTTTGCTTCAAAATATTATCACATATTCCTACTTAGTATGTGGGTACCCGTTTCGCAAAGAATGAAAACCCATAGCGCAACTATTGTGGGTTTCAAATTCCTTAAATTCCACCCGCGCTTCCGCCAAATGAACGCGTCAGCCCACAACGAGATGTTTGGTTGACCGTTCAGTCTGTGCAATTTGTTTAGGGAAAACAACGCATACGAAATACTATTTTTGCTAACGCTTCCATCATCCGTTGCCCAGGCTCTCTTGCAAACGAGCGCGCGAATGAGGGAAGAAACGCCTAGCGGAAACGTGGACGCGGCTGACATCTGCGTTTCCGCTAGAGGTGAAATTGCACTGCAAAACGGTCAGTATGTGTTTATTATGCTTATATGCGTATGCGTGATATGTTCATGTTGTGCAGGATGCGTCCGTGTTGGGCGTGAGTCGAGTTGGCTGGCTCGAATCACGCCCATTACCCCCCCTCACAAGAACCGTCCAGCATCCTAGATTCCGAACGGATCTTGCTTCCAACCCGTTCTAATTTAAGCAGAATTGCCTGCACACTCGGTATCGTGGTCAGGAACTCGTAGAATTACGTATCTTGTTCAATGAAAGCCCCGTACCTGGTTCACTGAAAGCCCTGTATCTGGTTCAACGATAGCCACGTATCTGGTTCAACGAAAGCCGTGTATCTAGTTCAATGAAAGCCCCGTATCTGGTTCAACGAAAGCCCCGTATCTGGTTCAACGAAAGCCCCGTAATCTTGCTTGCGCAAAAAAAGTTGTTCCTAACGCTTATTACGTAGAATGTATATGGAAAGTTATGTTGTGTTAATGCCCCGTGTGATAAATGTGATAAATACCCCGTTTTTTTACCGTAGCTTAGGAGACGTGGAAGCGTGGTACGTTTTTCAACTCTGAAGAAGCGAAAGATTTTGATATCGAAAAAAAGCGCAAGAGTTTTACACACAACTGTACAAGGGAGCGGAAAGCAAGGGCAGCGCACCTTTCATTTTTATGGAGAATCTTTTACCGTGTCCTCTTTCTTGAATAGAGGACACTAAAAGGCATGCCATCAGTGTGTTCTATATAAACACGCCCACCTTTATCGCAAGCAAGACAAATTTTTGTGTAGTGTGTTGGAGGCTTTCTCATGTTTGCAAAACAATAAAAGCGACTGGTCATAGACGGCCATATTTGAATATGATATTGGATGTGTCTCAAGCATGTGCGTGCCATATATTCTATTCCCGAAAAACATCAAAAGAATTTTCTATTCCCCATTTTGGGTTAATCTATTCCTGAATAATAGTTTTTCGCCTAAGGGAAGCGGGTGTGCTGGATCCTGTGTCCGATCTCCCTACAAACCCCCTCGGGCCCGTTCGGTGGGATTACCATCGTGCAGATACGAATGTGAGTTTCACCGCGTCGAAAGTCACATTCAAATCCGACGAGGGCAGTTCTCATGATGTCTGAACTCTGTCTCGAATTTAGTGCCACGTAGACGATACGTCATGAAAGACTAAAGGAATATTTTGATATTCACTCCTCGTATTTTTCCGCCAAGTGTTCAGATGAGTCATGAGTGCGACACGATACTCGTCGTATAATTCCCATATTTATCCGAGTAGTATAAACCGATACTGTATGCCTATGCTGCTGACCTTGACAGATAGGTGTCCCTAGTTTACGCTCGGGCGCGTTCGGGAACGGCTGAAGGGGTTAGATAATAATCCCACTTCTTCATCGTGAAAACGTGACCCAAAGCTGTCTTGGAGAGTTCGGAGAGAGACAAAATCTTCTGCCACGTCTGCTCCACATCGTTCATCATACGATACGCTGCAAATTCGTTTGGCCCGTCAGATAGCCGCTTTTCGGACGCTGCGTAGCGCAAGTCTTCGTCGAGGCCTCCACTTACCATCGCACGAACGACATTGTCGCTCAGATATTTAATCCGACCGATCAGCATGTTTCTCATGGACAAACGATTATTTTAATTGCATTTAGGGTGTGTTGAACGGAGGAATTAATTCGCGAAAATTCCTTTCAATAAAATCACCACACAGAATCAGACCCCATCCCCACCCTATAATCTATGCCGATGACGAAGTGCCCGCGACAAACCGAATGCGGGATGGTGACCATTTTTGGCGGCGCGGGCAGTCCGCTCGTGCGCCAGTGCTGCGCCACGCAGTGGTTTATTTTTACAGAATTATGTCGTTCTGTACAGTTTATGTCGGTTTGTACAGTGCTTAACAGTGTTGGTCCCATGTCTACACAAGTCAAGCAAGAAACCCAAAGTTCATTATCACGCATATCACACGCACAGCACGCACACGCATTTTCAAGCATTCAAGAGATATCATATTTTCTATTCGAATTTACTTTCTATCATATGTCTATCTTGGCATGTGCCATCCAGCGGTTGTGCATGCCGAGCATACAGCGATCTAAAGCCCATCTTGGCTTACAGCATCTTGCAACGCGAGCTCTAGGGGGTCGCTCTCGCTCGTTGTATTCCCCCCTGTCTTCTTCGCTTTTCTATCTTCGTAGAGTGACTCTACTAAGACGGACCAGTGAGTTTTCATGCCATCCCCAGCGAATAGGTCTAGTCCTTTGCGCGTGTGCCTCACGCACACATGCCAACTTAGGTCTTTCGCTGACGGAATAATCTAAACTGTTTTCTTCTTTTGTTGTTGTCCCCACCAAAGCCTCCGCAATGGATAGCTGCGGTCAGCGAGCCAGTGCTTTGGCCAAAGAAATGCGCAGAAGTCCCTGCACTCAGCTGCGTAGAAAATTAATGCAGCGTCGCTCATTCCACTCGAGGGTGGTGCGCAGATGTAGTTCGCATTTAAAGACCCCCCATATACTGTACACTGAACGAAATGTCAGGTTGAGCTTTGTATGCAAACTGTAAACTGATTTATGAGGCCGAAGACGTTTCCGTCTATACCTTTATCGATTGGCACAACACAACTCTGTGACCCGAAATGTACAAACCCGAATCTTTCATCATATCTCGATTCGTCATCAATTCCAATCTCGATCTTGAATCACGTTCGTTCTGTCAAAACCTGACACGATACCAGGTTGTCATACTGACACGATGCCAGGTTGTCATACTGACACGATGGCATACTGTCATACTATCATCGTGGCATACTGTCATACTTGCCATTTTCTCGGAACTTCTATATCTCTCTGTCGAATCTTGACATGATATCAGACTGTCATACGGTCACGATGTCATACTGTCATCGTATCATACTGTCATGCTGTCATACATGTCATTATTCTACATCTCTCACGTCTCAGTTCATACTATCAGCCATACGCATGACCCGTCACACTCGAAATAGCACAGCCGTCGTGCCCACCGGCACAGCACTTGTGAGACTTGAACCAGGAACACTTATACGTGTAGGTGACATTCCCAGTTGCCTTCGCGGTGTGCGGTTTACACGCCTTGGAGAAGCCACTAGGACACAATTCGCCATTTTTTCCCAAACAATTGTCGAGAGGCAAATCACGAAGTAAGGACACCCACACGACACGCGTATGCACCCGCGTCCGCTTGCTAAGGTGTTCCTCAATAGCTTCCTCGTCATCCGAATCCTCAAATATTTCTCGGTCTTGCTTCCCTGGGTTAGTGAACTCCAAGGTTTCCTCCATGTCTTCCATGGCACCAGAGTTTGCCCGACAAACGGTATGCTCTTTGTTTTTCGGTTAAAAATGGTTAAGGCGGCTCGCATGCATGGCGACATGTGGCATTTAATCTATTCCCGCATAAATACCCTACCATATCGGTTCCGCGTGCCATACTTGTTTTTGGTCTTGCGTTGGGTCGATCGTGCAAAGCAAGGCGACGTTTTCGAGGTCCGTTTGTTTTTGTGTAAAAAGCCCACTTCGTTGAATTTATCTCGTACATTTTCTATTTGTTTATCGATCAAATCACCGATACTCCTACTGTTACTGGGAAGATTTTTGTTTTTCATAAAGATGTCGTAAAATTTGGTACTCTTTTCTTGCGCGCGCAATTCTACAAAACCAGTCGATTGCACATCCGTACTCATGAATACTTTTACGACACCCCCATAGATTTGCCGCAAGCTACCATCTTTTGTGTATATATTATAATTTGCATCACTTGTTTTTCGAAGTATATTGCATATAGCTACCTACGGCTCATTGCATATCTCAGGCGTGCTTTTGGTTGGTGATGATGTGAGCTGCAACGCGGCGCCCGCGTGGGAACATCTGCAACGATCTCGCTTCTTGAAAGGGGGACTCGTGATTGCAAGGAGCGCATATTTCATCATCAAAGAGGCAATGACATATGTATGCTTTGAGAGACTGGTCCATGAAGACCACTGCAAATGCCTACCTGTAGGAACATTGAATCATAGCACCGCCTTCATATCAGAGTCTGTGACGGACATGTATTATACCGTGCTCAAAGACAAGATTCTTCTCTATTTGGGCACGCCGGACCCTGCTACCCGTCGGTGTCCGGTGTACGCAATCAATGCCGATAGAGTCACGGAGCTTCAAAGAACTGGACAAATAGTTGGCATGCTAGTCATGGTGGACGGTGTGATAAGGTAAGTGCCACTGTCATTCTATGTTCGAGCCTATACACAATGCCATACGCACTCGTACACATCATATGCACTCTAAAGCCTAAGCTTAAAGAGAGCTCGGAGGTTTGGGCTCACTACTGGGTGTCTCTTTGCGACAGGGCAATCTTCTTGGGCGACCCTCCCATCGTGGAAGGACATGATGCGATCGGAGTATGTAAAAATATCATGGTGGTATTGGAAGAAGAGTTTGAGTTCTCCTTGGAGAGCATGCGAACACAGTGTAGTGGCATGACGTTTGATGGGGCGCATTTCAAATTGCACGCCGAGGAAGCATTATGCCGAGCGCTAGATGTGGAGCCTGACTGGATCTTACCGAGCTGGGATAGGGGCCCATAAGTTGGAAAAGGTCATGGATGATGTACGATGGAAGGATACAAGCACAACATGGCATCGCAATATCGCGAAACACATTGCGGAGATCCTCTCCAAAATCTCCTGGGGGAAGGGTTATGAGGAAGTGCTGAAGACCGCCACTGCGCTCTTGGGCTGCACTCGCGGGTTGCACTTATTGTCCCCCAAAGCTCCTTGATGCGACACGCGCTTTGCACAAGCTGAAAGAACGGTCAATGAAAACTTCGCCTTGAACTATCATATCGTAATTGTCACTCATAACAGGAATCTAGTGGGATTGAATGTCATGGCATTGCCATAGACTCAACGGACTCGAGCACGGGAGCGGGCGGCAAAAGCAAATGACGGAGTTCTTGAAGGAGATGGCGAAGATGAGTTTTGTGGTTACGACCTTGGGGCTATCCGACTTGTTGCGGCAAGTCAAGGATTTGTCATTATTTCAGCAAACAGTGAACACGTTGCCGTGGGAGGTGGCCGAGCAGGAGCACCACTTCCATGTCGTGCAGATGAACACGGCGTTGACCGAGCAGCTGCACAACTGTGAGTTGACGGAGGAGGGTTTCCCCTTGCGTTTCAAGCATCAAGCTGAGCTCATGCAAAAGTAAGGCTTCCGGGTATTTCTTTTTGGTGATTACCGCCTCGGCAATTACCGGTAAATTACCGGGTATTACCGAGCTCCATCGTCAAATTAAGGCTCTTAACAGTGTGGGTGGTGTCACGCTGGTAAATTACCAGGTATTACCGGACCCCGCTTTCGTATTACCGGTAATATGGAAGCCTTATGCAGAAGAAGTATTTGGGGGCGGAGTTGACAGTGGCTCCTATCTTCGCTGGAAATGGCAAGGCGGCATTCAAGAGCTTACTGAAGGATCTGACTAAATGGAGTGATCTGGCCAGGGCATACTTCATTGAGCGCTTCGTGCATCACGAACAGATTGTTTGGATGGGGAAGTGTTTGGATCTGAGGAACTTATGCATGTCGCCTTGTGCACTGCCGGATGAGTACATGCACCTGCGAATGCTCCACACGTGGGCTGTAGAAAAGGGTAAGGTATAGTTGCCAGCAACATGGCATTGTGAAGACTCGCTTGGTGAGTGCTATGCAAAGCACTGACTACGTGACCAAGTGAGGATGCTTCTTGGACGGTCATCATGGAGGTTTCATTCATTCCCCCCGACTTGTATGATGGCGTACATGCTTGGTTGTACCTGTTTTAGTTGTGCGCCTTAAAGATTCAGAATGAGGCTGTAGTTGAAGGCATGGGGTCAACAGTAGACAGGCATGCCACGGCCGTGCGAGGACTTAAGCAAGAGAAGTACGCCAAGGAGAGTTTTATTGAGTATAATGGACCAGAGTCATCTGAGGCTGATGGGTTCCTGACAGCGGCGCTAAACTTGCACTTCAAAGCCAAGCCATGGCATTTCCAGCACGTAGATAAGCGGGGCAGAGGGAAGCACTTGGGCATGTCCGATAGTGTAAGCCACTTGCGGCGACGTATGAGCAAACTCAATTTCATGGCGGATGAGCAATGGTAGAAGTGTAAAATATGGATTGCCTAGTTGTGTGCGGTGACTATCACACTAAGCCGTAATGATTGTTAGTTGGTCATAAGATCTATCATCGTGAGCACGAGTGTCATATCGACTGTATGTATTTTGTCATTATCTTGCACATATTGATCGGAGAAAATTAACAAGTGTAAAAACACAAAAATGCATTTTTTACTAAGCGAACATAAAAAATATACACAAAACAAATCTGCCGCTGCGCGGGGCATTTTTTGGCGCCCGTCGGGCTCCAAAACAGGGAATCCTTCACCTCGGGGCCATGGCCTTTGCCATTTTCTCGGACTAGGGCGAGTTGCGCCTGCTGGTGCTCTTCAGTGCCACGGGTAGAGTACTAGGAGAGAGTTTCATTTCCTGCTATCCGAACAGCTTGGTGGTCACAGTGGATCAAGATCCTCGCTGGCAACCTATTTGCGCTGAGAAGGTAAAATATTGGGATTTTAAGCGCTATACGCCTGGGTACTTTGACGCCATCTAGGCTAGACCTCCCTGCGCTGAATACAGTCAAGCGAAGACCACTGGAGTGCGACAGCCTGCGACAGGCTGATGCCTATGTACGCCGTACACTACAAATCCTTGACTACCTCAAGCCCAAGCATTGGTTTATGGAAAATCCTATGGGAAGGTCTC
Source organism: Cymbomonas tetramitiformis (assembly GCA_001247695.2). Taxonomy (NCBI): domain Eukaryota; kingdom Viridiplantae; phylum Chlorophyta; class Pyramimonadophyceae; order Pyramimonadales; family Pyramimonadaceae; genus Cymbomonas; species Cymbomonas tetramitiformis. The sequence continues at coordinate 33,121 of LGRX02033793.1, read as the reverse complement.
CTTTCGCGCTGCGATTTCGACCAGTAGTCTGAAGCTTGCCAGCTCCGTTATATTACGCTTACTGCATGTGTGGCACTGGATACCGCAAGCCTACCTGCATTTGGACGCGGTCGCCTCCCCCAATTGACCTACTGTAATGTACGATGGATACACCTTGTCTTCACCAGCAGGCCCTGGGATCTCATCCAGAAACCGCTCAACTGGGACCCCATCCTGGACAACAAGGGGCTGGAGTCTCCGCGGCCGTATACCCTCTGCCCGCTGGACTGCTTCGTCAACTATTCGAGCACTTGTTCGATCAGAAAAGCATAGCACGCCTGCATACGCATGCTTGTCATGTGTGTATCTGGATCTTAGTTGTTGTACACCTGACGCTGAGTTCTCCCATCATGGCACTGAAAAGCTAAGAGGGGAGGAATTGTGCCAGGGGTCAGTGGTACATCTAAGCCGTGCAATCCGGGCAGATTGTACTTCTGCCCAGCGGGGCAGCTAAATGGAAATGGGTACTGAAATTGACCCCAGAACCATTGACTGCGTACTTTGGAGAGGGCGCGCATAGGACCGAATATTGCTGGCGGCATATTATTGGCATGCCTTCTGGAGCGCTACGCCGCTGGGAGCGTAAGGGGGGTGGTGGATGGTTTCTGGAAGACGCCACTCGAGCGAAAGAGCCAGTAGCGCCATTCTCATTGCCTATCAGTAATGTTCGTATGTATTCGACTGAGATTGACGAGTACAGTATCGCGGAATTCCATACGCCGGTCGTCCGAAGAAACCGACGCCTACGAACAGTAACGATTCGGGTGTAGGTGATGTCGCTTGGAGTAAGGAGAAGCTGTCAGATTCTGATGTCGATGCCACGGGTGCTACTGACATCAAGAATGACACTGACAATGCCAGTCCGAAATGGGAGTATGACACGCCCGTCGATTATGACTCTGAGGATGACGTCAGCGAGTTTGATGACCTGGTAGCTGACGATCCTGAGGAACAGGCTGAAGCTCGGAGGCTGAAGAGACAGTGGTTGCAACTGATCCTGGATTATCAGGGTGAACTTATATGGGTGCCAAAGGGCAAATCATCTCCGTCATCACCTGTTCAGAAGGAGGATCAGCCTATCCCCGAGCAGAAGTCTGGGGCTACCTCTGGTTGCTCTCGAGCTCGAGGTGTGAAAACCAAATCTAAGCCGAAGGGTCAACCTGACAAGCCTGGAAACATCGACAGTGATGACGAAGCTTAATTGGCTCCTCGGAGGAAAAGAGCAAGATGCAATTGGATAAGCTAGCGAGCAATTAATGTGCCGATTCTCTGATTAAGATTTGTATAGGTGGCAGAGTATGATTGATGCTAGCCGAAACATGACAGATCCATCAGATATTTGGGAGGCGCGCCCTGAAAGTATAAGACATGAATTGAAGCCCAGTGGAGGCTGTTCTAGCTTGAAGTAATTATTTGGATGAGCTGTGCCTCGCCCTGTTAAACTATTGGCAATCTTTCATGACGCAAAGATATTGCAATTGTCTGATTGTAGCCTTGTTCAATGTGCCTATCGGCTTGTAACGGGACGTTTAACTTTGAGACATGTTGTGCATAATGCGGATTGATAATTTATCAAAAGCGCTCACTGGGTTGGTGATATGCTTTGCATGCGTGGGCTTTGGCACAGAGAGGGATCGTGGACAACTCCCCCCTTGGCTCGGATTGTGTTGCCGACAGACTACCTTGAACTAAATGCGGCACAGTCATTTGATGTGCACGTTTTTGTATAAACGTCCATTCTGTGTTGGCTCGAGGTTGATTGTTGTGATGAGCGGCGTCAAGAGGCGGGGTTTGAGGTTTGGGCGGAGAGGCGATGCTGACGGGGTGTCTTGTTTTCTTTCGCCTTCTTTTCCGCTTCTTTTCTCGCCACTCCTTCCCAACGCGGGAGCGGTTCAGAAAGGCGAACCTAGCGATCGTCCAATTATCGGGAAATCCATTGGATCAACAGCATTACTGTTGATCCTCGGCAGTCTCCCATCACGGCGATGACGCGTCATCAGGAAGCCAGATCGTTTCTGAATTGCGATCACAAGCGTCTGTTCATCTCCGGTGGCATCGCCGGTGTTGCTTTAAAACTTGCAAATTCGTGTTTCAAACCACTCATTTTCCCTGCCTGCTGACAAGTCTACGCTTTCCCCCCGCGGGTCCTTCCCTGCCCACCCGCCCAGAAAAACATTGTGCCTTCAACTCAGGGCTCCGAAACGATGATGACGTGGTGTCTTGTTATCTTTCGCCTTCTTTTCCGCTTCTTTTCTCGCCGCTCCTTCCCAACGGAGGCGAACCTAGCGATCATCCAATTATCGGGAAATCCATTGGATCAACAGCATTACTGGTGGTTGATGGATAATCGTGGGGATCTTGGATGGGAGGCCCTGGAAGTATACATGTGGTCAAAAGAGAGGACAGGGGGAGGGGGTCTTAATCATTTGATATTGGGGTGTCGGTGGTATATATGCCTTTGGGGCGACGCTATGGGACGAGGTGGAAAGGGGGGGATAAACATTTTGGGGCGTGGGTGACATTCGTGGAGGTAAGAAAGGGGACATTATTGTGGGAACCCGGAGAGAAATTTTGGGAACCGCGAGTAATATTTTGGGGGCAGGGAGGAATACTAATTTTAGAGGGCCGTGATAAGCGGCCTTCGTTGGGGGGGATGTATTTTGGGTGGGCGAGGGGGGCATTTTTTGGTAAGGGGTGGGACATTTTGGGGACGTTAATATAAAGGTCACTGGTCTATACAATATCGAGTGATACCATGTGGTGGGGGATGCCTTGTCCGGATTGGAGCCACCCCCTCCCACTTCATGATATGTTGAGGACCAAGATGGCCTCGGATCAAACTTTTAACAAGACATTAGAGAAAGATCCACTTATGAACTTGACAACTTGGGCCCCCATTTTTCAAAAGACCTTCGCGGAAACCCCCCGCCGCTCTCAAAGATAATTAGCTTTCAACCGAAAATCCCCGCTACATGATATTCCTGCCCAAGGACGCAGCCATTCTTGCAGCCGCAAGCCGCAGCCGTCTTAGAGAGAATGGTCTTCCATGCACGCGTCACTCGTCGAAGGGACACCAATGCTACCCGACAATCGGAGTCGAACAAGACGGGTAGAAAGCGAGTCCCTAAACGACCATGGTTCTCGGGCGCTGGTGCCAGTGGCGCGCTCATCCCGTGGGAGGGTCATCCGTTTTGGCACGAGCGCGCTCGTGCTAAAGATGTTAGCACGAGTGATGCAATCATGCCAATCGTTTTAGCACGAACGCGCTCGTGCCAAAATCGGCTGGAATATGCCAGCGGCGCGTTCATGCCGTAACACACACACTGAACGGCATGAGATCGGCCAACAAAAGCCAGCCCATCTTCATCCCAGTGGATGTGAGAAGCAAATCAAGAGCAAGGCGGGGCCGTGACAAGATACCACAAACTCATACATATTCCCAACCCAAATGCAAAGCAGCATGGAAAGATGAAACGATGTGACCGATCATCGCCAAACAACTGCTGGTCTCTGGGTTACGGAGTGTGCGGACCCTGCTGGTATGCCCCACACATATCTATCGGATGTCTTTGCACAAACTGTAGGCCATAGACCATAGACCACATGGCCAACACATGCCATCCATTGCCGAAGGCAACTCCCATGCTACATACATGCAGTCACACATAATGCTAGTTGTCTAGGTGCATACAAAAAGTGCAAGCACGTTGACTAGTCTTACTAAAATTATATATCTAGCAAGGCTTTCACTCTTTCTTCCTTCTCTCCCAAGTCCTTTGTCACAACTCATGCACGCCGGTCTCTTCACTTCTTTTGCACAGAATTACTGAAATTATCACAAGCAATAATTGAGAAAACCGTACACTAGTTAGAGCTTGCGTCCCCCCACAAAACATGCCACTCTTCGTCGCCAAAAACAGAAAAATAATCTAGTCAACTTTCATGTAGATTCTTCTGCGATGGGGAGACTCTCTCTCTCTCTCTCTCTCGCCCTCTCTCTTTGTCACCACACCTCACCCATTGCTACCGAGGCGTTTCGGGGGAGGTTCTGTTACTATTATAATCCGCGAGTAGCTCAGTGAACATCAGGCCGTCGCCAGAAAATGTGTTTGACGAGTGCATCGCCTTCAACTTATTGAGCACATCAGTAAATGTCGGCCTGCGCTTTCCCCAGAAACCACTCTCACATTCAACCATGCTGCGATCTCTACACAGTCCGATTCTCAGCTGAAATTTCAAGAAAGGTTCTAACAGCTGTGTGCTTGGCAAGGCCCAAAATTACATTCACATGCTCAGCAAATATTGGATTTCGATCCGCAGTGCTTACAATAGATAGAAAAGGACACGGCTCATCCGGTGCTTTATGCAGGGTCGGCCCTCGCAGATGAAACAAGCGCAAGGCAGGCGCCCCTCTCATTGCTGAACTCAGCACAGGCGCCCCTCTCATTGCTGCACTCAGCACAGGGGCTCCTCTCATTGCTGCACTCAGCACAGGGGCTCCTCTCATTGCTCAGAATTGCTGCACTCAGGCGCTCTCATTGCTGCACTCAGCACAGGGCCCTCTCTGAACTCCTGCTCATTGCTGCACTCAGCACAGGGGCTCCTCTCATTGCTGCAGCACAGGGGCTCCTCTCATTGCTGCACTCAGCACAGGGGCTCCTCTCATTGCTGAACTCAGCACAGGCGCCCCTCTCATTGCTGCACTCAGCACAGGGGCTCCTCTCATTGCTGCACTCAGCACAGGGGCTCCTCTCATTGCTGAACTCAGCACAGGCGCTCCTCTCGTTGCTGCACTCAGCACAGGGGCTCCTCTCATTGCTGCACTAAACCAAAGTGCCGCTCTCGAAACTCAGTAACCTCCGGTGTGTCTCCCATCCTTCTGAAATCGACGCTGGATAAAAAACGGGTGATGTTGGTTTGAATTGCAAAAGGGAGTCCTGGCTGTTGTGACACTCAAACAGCCTCCGTATAAACCCCAGCAGACGTAGGTCATCGGGAACTTGCCTTTCGCTGGGATTTTCTGCCCACATCGAGGTGATCAGGTCCCGCATCTGCCCTGGGATGGAGTCGCTCAGCTGTGCCCGAACTGGCTGCATATTCTGAGCTTTACAGATCAGATCCACTGCGCTAAACTCCTCCCTATAACAAACCCGCCTCCCACAACCTCATTGCCATTTGAAATCTGGAATACCCGGTGGAGCTGAAGCCATACGTGATCCCACAAGGCAGTGGCCCATCCTTCCCTGGGTATGAAGGGCATCCACCTCGATTCACACGATCAATACCCCAAATTAGGCATGCCTAATAGCAAAACCCTATGGAAGGCACTCCCAATCACATCCCCATGGGAGGCACACCCCAAAGGCAACCTTAAGCTAGGTGCCCTTTATGAGCCCCATAGGAGGCACCCACCATACATTTGACGGCGCCTAAGAAATTCATAACGAGCCCTCCCATATTATGGTCCCACGCGAAGCTGACTGCATACCTGGCCGAGGCATACCCTGTCATATTGCAAGCATGGGGGTGCTGGACACATGGGGACCGGCATGTGGCTTGCTCCAGGTATTTTCGGGGCGCAAGCAATGCCTCAGTCACTCCCCCGCACCGCCTTGTCCCTGTGCGTCGCTCTGACACAGCGGTGCCCTCGTGCACCCTTCGGCAAGACGGGGTAACGCACCCGGAAAAGGGGTCCTCCTCGCTAAACATGAATGCAAAAAGCACTCCGGCAGAGTACACGTCCCAGGTCTTCCCCTGCAGATCGTTGCCCCTCTCAGCATGCTCACTAATACGCTCCGCGTTTGCGCTTCAGCCCTCAACACTCGGATACCTGTCTTCAGCCCTCAACACTCGGAGACCTGTCTTCAGCCCTCAACACTCGGAGACCTGTCTTCAGCCCTCAACACTCGGAGACCATCTTGAGGCGCACAAGTGCAGCGAGGTCTGTGCAAATCTGTCAGCCACACCTCAATCATGCCGACAGGGGTCCAGCATGTGAGCAGTGGGGGCTCTAGGGGGTGCCCCGGGGCACTGCCACAGAGACGCACCTCGTACTTGCCCTTGCCATCGCGAAGCACCTCCGGAGGTCTGCAAAACCCTCTCCCACCCAATGCACACCGTCGATGCCACTCCCCAACACATGCGGCTCTCTCCACTTGTGCAGCCCGCGCGGACCTGGCCCTGCGAGTGGGAGTGGTGGGGCACGCGGATGAGAGGATGAAGTGGATTCCAATTCTGCGGGCAGGGCAAGCCACCTCTGGAGTCAAGGGCGCTCGAGAGTTCTGGGAAATCAAGGGGTGCAAGGGTTGCGTACGTATAGTACAGCGCCTGCGGCACTCGCTCCGAGATGCCGGACGATGCGAGATCGTGCACCGCCTTGCGTGATGACTCCAGGTCGCAGATCTTCAGACTGTTGTTTGACGCTGCGTCTCACAGCCCTCCCTCTCCCTCCTCCCCTCCTCTTCAGCCTTGCCACAGCTCTTGATCTCCGCATTCGCCCTGCCCCTCTCTTCTGCCACGTCATCCGTGTGCACTTGCCGCCACGAAATGGCTCCCCATGCCCCTCCCCAGTTCCCCCTCGCATGCCCCTACCATTCCCCCTTGCTTGCCCCGGCCTCCCCTTTCCCTCCCCAGACCCCCTGATTGCCCCGTCTCCCACCATTCTCAGGATGGTGCATGGAGTGGCCAGGTACTCTCAACCGCTCCATATTGCGCTCGCATGTTCTCCGGTTGCCCGCCGCGGTATCCCCAACCTCCCGCCTGTTGCACCCCTAAGCTCCACACCATGCACGCATCATAGTATTTCCCCAGGTGTCAGCCACTAGCTCCCACCCGTCGAGCACCCTGTGTGCCCCCTCAGCTCCATCACGACACACCCATCATGATATTCTCCGGGCGCCAGTTACGGGATCATCTCCACCCCCTATCCCCTCACGGGTACCTCGTGTGAGCCCTCAGCTCCATCACGACACACCCCTCGTGCGCTTCTACGGGTGCCAGTGGCAGCATCATCTTCCCCTGACCCCCCCGGGTACCTCTTGTGCCCCCTCTGAGTCGCGTCACCACGCACCCATCATGATCTTCTCCGGGCGCAGATCTCGGTGCACGATGCCGCGGTGATGAAGGAACACCATCGCCTCCCCAATCTGGATTGCGAACTCCAGGAGCGCCACCTGCAGCCCAACCCCTCTCATCCACTCATGACCTGTCTTCCCCGCACACGTCACGCTTCCCACCTCAGTCTACATCAGCAGCGGCCTATGGGATCCCCCGCGCCACCCCAGCGACTCGGGCCTGCGCGTAATGGCCAGTGACGCTACGCTGCCACAGATCCTCGCGTAGCTGTCGCCCAACAGCAGCCGCTGTATGCACACCGCTACACCTTGCATCTCGCAGACTGCTTGTGAGTGTGAAGGCCGTGTGTGGAGCTTGCGGACCAGGGTCAGGGGGCACGGACCCACCCCGGGAAGTGCTCCAGCAGGCACCTCCAGGTGTGTCCAGCCTTTTCCAGGGTGATCCCCCTGAGACCATGCATAGCATAGCCCTGAACAAGACCCGCCCAATGACAGCATGCGCCGGGCATGCCAAAACCCATCACCCGATTCAAGGGCCAGCATCAGGCCACGGCCGCCGGCCTCACCTGGTCGAAGCGGTGGCGCAGCTGGGCCTCGCGCAGATTGCCGTGGTGGCAGAACTCCGTCACGATGTACCAGTTTGTGGAGGATGGCCGCTTCACCGGCGAGGAGAAGGGGGAGGCCCCGAGGGCCACTGTACCCTGTGCCTCAGACTCCTGATACCCAACAGTCTTCACTACGGCGGACTCCGAAGCTGGAAGAGGCATACAGCAGGGCTGCGGAGTAACTGCCAGACCCCGAGGGAGGGGGTCATTTTCGGCACCGCATCTCTTGTATTCAAGGAAAGAGGCCGGCGATTGCATATTCACGATGGTGAGGGAGATGTCGTCATGGCAGGACGGCCCATGCCTGGGACGGTCATCATAGAGGGCTTCGGAGGCGGTCACGCTTCCGAGGGTCATGGTGGATGATATACCGGGGGGGGGGGCATCTGTGGCTGCGACCGATATGAGACACCCCGGAGGAGCGCCATGCCGAGGTTGCTCATGGCAAATTCGGATTGCTTTGGGAGGGGCACGATCGGACGGTCGCGCATCATTCTGAATGAAAGGGGAAGCGCCGTGCCGGTGGGGAGCACCTGCTTCGTGATGCCATAGAACCCAATGATGTGTGGGTGCTTGAGGCGAGAGAACATTTGCGACTCCTGGCCGGATCCCGCCCGTCCAATCACAGCTCAGATCTTCTGCACACCTGGTTTGTGTGAGGGGAATTTCAGAATGTCCGATTAAACCGGTCCAACGGCAGGGATACGATTCTTCCCCGGCGGAAGTAAAACAAAGCATTTGCGTTCACACGCAGAGGGTTGACTGTGGAACCAGGCTTCAATGCAGCAGCCGCGATGTGAGTATGGGGCAAGCGGAGGCCCGGAGGCCAGGCGCCGCATCTCAGATTCGTAGCGAGATCCGACGGTCCCTCAGCGCCCGCACAAGAGAGGCTGGCAAGAGAGGAAGATGCGCGCGACGGCGGCGGCGCACCCGAATCAAGCTGGTCATATCAGTGTCTCCGTCGGACAGCACCCCAAGATGTTGCTTCAGCGCCACATCCTGCCCGCCAAGCCTCACCGCACCCTGAGAGCCATCGCGCAGGCATCGACCTCGCGGCGAGCCTTGCCATCCACCGCCGAGCGTGCCAGTATCTCCCACCGACTTCGCCACGCGCGCCTGCAATCCTCACAGAATGCTGCTTCCGACCGGGTGCAGGCCCCCTCCACAGACAGAGAAGGTCCCCCCCCCGCCCCCTAATGAGCAGCCCACCACCCGTTCAGCGTCCCCATGCACGTGCCAATAAGGAATTGTACACGCAAGGGCCTCCGCAAGCCTAATAATGCCGCGTCAGCCGCTCCTTGCTGCCCGCGCAGAGCAGGTGCAAGAGGCAGCCCCAGGGAGCACGGGCGGGAGGCAAGGGAAGGGGCTCGGGGTGCGACAGTGAGCATCGCACCTGGCCGGAGTATTTGGCCCGGAAGACCTTCCCCTTCGATCCCACCCCAACCTGCCAGCTCCCCCCCAGGAGCGCTCAGGGCCTTGAGGTTGGCGCGGGGCACTCCAACCAAGCCCATCGCGTTCACACACACACACAGAATGGCATGAGATGAGCCGACAAAAGCCAGCCCACCATCATCCCAGTGGATGTGAGAAGCAAATCAGGAGCAGGGTGGGGCCGTGGCAAGATACCACCAACTCATACCTATTCCCGACTCAGATGCAAAGCAGCATGGAAAGATGATACGATGTGACCGATGATACGATCGCCCAACAATAGTTGGTCCCTGGGTTACGGAGTGAGCGGACCCTGCTGGCACGCACCCCAGTGGCTCACGGTCGATGGATGGGACCCGTTGGTCCATGGTTATGCCATGAATGCAGTCACACCACACAGCATGGACACCCCATGTCAAAAAATGCGCTCACACACTGAACGGCATGAGATCGGCCAACAAAAGCCAGCCCACCTTCATCCCAGTGGATGTGAGAAGCAAATCAGGAGCAGGACGGGGCCGTGGCAAGATACCATAAACTCATACATATTCCCAACCCAAATGCAAAGCAGCATGGAAAGATGATACGATGTGACCGATCATCGCCAAACAACTGCTGGTCTCTGGGTTACGGAGTGAGCGGACCCTCCTGACATGCCCCCCAGTGGCTCACGATCGATGGATGGGACCCGTTGGTCCATGGTTATGCCATAAATGCAGTCACACCACACAGCATGGACACCCCATGTCAAAAAAAGGAAACATGCGGGCACCTAAGTGCTCCCCACAAAAATCAAGGGAAAACACAGAAGGTGGACTTCACCACCCTCTGCCTCTCCTTGCAGCAAAGGCAGACGAATCCACTGAGCTCTCCAAGAGGCAGTGCCCGCCAGAATGGCACCACAGGGACAACCGCCTCCCAAAACCCACTTCCACCCGGCGGCCGTCCCCGTCCACAGCGATGCGCCAGTACCTCATATCAAGGTCAAAGAACACAAGTCCCCCGGCATGTGTCATAACCACGAGCACTGTACACGGAGAGGGAGCAAGCGTCAGAGGAATCCAAGACACTCCCAAAGAGCGAGCCGCAGACGAATCCCCGACGCCCTCAAAGAGGCAGTACCCGTCAGAAGGGTGCCACAGGGACAGCCACAATCCCATCATCCAAAGCACTCCAGTGGCCGTCCCCGTTAACAACGAGATGCCAGTACCCCATAACGTGGCTGTCGATCACCAGTCCCCCGCTCACACACACACACACGCACGCCAAAGAAGTCGGTCCAAGGATAAGCACACACACTGAACGGCATGAGATCGGCCAACAAAAGCCAGCCCACCATCATCCCAGTGGATGTGAGAAGCAAATCAAGAGCAGGGCGGGGCCGTGACAAGATACCACAAACTCATACATATTCCCAACCCAAATGCAAAGCAGCATGGAAAGATGATACGATGTGACCGATCGTCGCCAAACAACTGCTGGTCTCTGGGTTACGGAGTAATCGGACCCTGCTGGCATGCCCCCCAGTGGCTCACGGTCGATGGATGGGACCTGTTGGTCCATGGTTACGTCATGAATGCAGTCACACCACACAGCATGGACACCCCATGTCAAGGAAAGGAAACATGCGGGCACCTAAGTGCTCCCCGCAAAAATCAAGGGAAAACACAGAACGTGGACTTCACCATCTTCTGCCTCTCCTCGCAGCACGGCAGACGGATCTACCGAGCTCTCCAAGAGGCAGTGCCCGCCAGAATGGCACCACAGGGATAACCGCCTCCCAAAACCCACTTCCACCCGGCGGCCGTCCCCGTTCACAGCGATCCGCCAGTACTCACATCAAGGTCAAAGAACACAAGTCCCCCGGCATGTGTAATAACCATGAGCACTGTACACGGAGAGGGAGCTAGCGTCAGACGAATCCAAGACACTCCCAAAGCGCGAGCCGTAGACGAATCCCCGACGCCCTCAAAGAGGCAGTACCCGTCACTCCCTCGATCCGACGTCCCTGCCTCCATAAGCAGTCTCATTGGCTTGAGGCCTGATTTGGTCATTAGCCCACATGCACTCAGCTGGCGGAGGGAGTGAAGTGCTGACGTGGCGCGCTGTCACCTTGTGCAGCTTAGTGACGTGCTCCCAGGGGATCAAAACATCATTCATATCGATGGCCGCCTCGATTGCCGCAACCACCCTCTCCGCCATGTACGTATTGCTCTCCTGCACATATCCGTTGTACGCCCTGCGCCTACACACCCTCTCATCCATGCTGCCAGCATCTTGCCAGTCCAAACGCCACCAATCCCTGTCTGCCGTCCCCCCCCACCTCTGCCCTACCTCACCGCCTGCCATCTCTGCCATCTCCCATCTCACCGCCGCCATCCCCATCTCATCCCCACCTCACCGCCTGCCATCTCCCATCTCACTGCCTGCCATCTCCCATCTCACCGTCTGCCATCTCCCACCTCACCTGGCCCCGCCCGCCCTCCCGTCGAGGCTGCCCTCTCCGATAAGGTTTGCATGCTTACCTCAAGACATTGACGCGGAAGATGAACCACACTGAGAAGCCGGTGCCGATCAGCAGGATGAAAAATGTTGGCTTCATCTGCGAGGCCGCCCTCCCACCACCGATGCACACCACCCAAGCTTCACAACCACCTGGTGAAGCAGCCATAGCCGCCAAAGACCTTCGGCCTCCGCATCCAGGCCGGCCTTGCAGCTGGCGGATTGCGAGGGTGTGTCGGCCCAGAGGGTGCGCGTGTCCATGGATGCCCCACGCCAAGAGTAAAGTCAGCGCCATATGAAGCGCCGCGCCACTCGCGATTTCTCCACGCTTCTACGCGGCCGCGGCGACCCCATTGAGCTGCTTGGGCATCTAGAGCCGTCTGAGCGGAGGAAAGGGGCATATGTGCGAGGGAGCGCTCGATTGAGCGCAAGGGTAACTTTCCAGTGTATACATTCCGTTGGTCGTCGAATATTCGGTTTTGATGCCGATTTTCGATCAAGATTCGACGCGTTATGTCACGATCGAAGCCTGAAGATGCTGCGCTGCCTTCACAGTCGAGTTGAGTGAGGAAAGCACTTTCGCTCTTTTCGCAGTCTAAAACACTCCGCAGACTGTTTTCAGCGAAAAAGTGCCCACTGCGGTGATTTATTCCACAATGCTAACGCACTCGTTATGCATTGCGTAATATATCAGTTTGTCAAACTGAGTGTTCATAAGAGAAAGTTCCACTCCGCGTCACGGATGATGCTCATTCGTGACATGAGTGGAGCATCCCGTGATGGCCCCTCCGGACCGCTCCGGAAAAATCATCCCTACGCTAAACCAAAAATGGTCTTTAATAGTCCACGGCTTACGCCTCCTATGATGCTATTTAGAAGGCTGATACTTTACTTCAGCACTTCATCCCTCATCATTCCCGATTTACATGCGCGTTCTGCTATTGGCATCCGCGTTGAAGCCCCTCCACTTTGAGCTCGCGGTTCTCACACCATCCGAGCTCAAATGGAGCGCTGAAACGCACAGTGTATGTGACAAGTCCTAAGTTATGAAATATTTATCATCTGAAAAAGATTAACAAAATTAGATGAGGGAATCTTGCAGCGACAGCGACAGCTCAACGCAGGCTTGTTTTTAACCTAACTTGCGACTGAAGCTGAGTGAAGCTTGCGGGTGTTCGGAAACCCGATGACACGTCCGATCGTCGAGAAAACGATCGTGCGTTCATGCTGTACACCGCGGTAATCACACAGGAAGGAACACCCCCTTGGGTTGTGCACATTCGTACACTTTTTCCAAAAGCTCCTTCTCGATCGGGCGGAGGTGGCTGTATGGAAGCACAAGGCTCCACTTGCTCTTTTCCCCGAAGGCGTACGCCTTATCCTCTATATATTGCAGTCAAAAGCTGGGCCCCGATGCCGCCCGGCCCGGCCATCTTGTCGTTCCCCTTTAGGGACTTGCCGGTCGACTTCTCCATGGCAACAAAGGCCATGTTCATGCCACTTTGCCACGCGGAAAAGAGCGTCGGGGCGTTCCCAAAGGGAAGGTCCTCCTTGTCCACCGCCAGGGAGATGACCTGGGTGCAGGCACACAAAAGGTTACGATCCACGCAATAAAACCTAGAGGTGGATCATAAACTTTTGTGTGCCTGCACCCAGGTCATCTCCCTGGCGGTGGACAAGGAGGACCTTCCCTTTGGGAACGCCCCGACGCTCTTTTCCGCGTGGCAAAGTGGCATGAACATGGCCTTTGTTACCATGGAGAAGTCGACCGGCAAGTCCCTAAAGGGGAACGACAAGATGGCCGGGCCGGGCGGCATCGGGGCCCAGCTTTTGACTGCAATATATAGAGGATAAGGCGTACGCCTTCGGGGAAAAGAGCAAGTGGAGCCTTGAGCTTCCATACAGCCACCTCCGCCCGATCGAGAAGGAGCTTTTGGAAAAAGTGTACGAATGTGCACAACCCAAGGGGGAGTTCCTTCCTAGTGGTAGTGAAGTGTTCATGCTGTACACCGCGGTAATCACCACTAGACTATGCGTTTAACCGTGGAGATAAATATGTCTTTTTATCCGGATCTGACGCTCGCAGATTGATATTCGACGACCAACGGAATGTATACAGTGCTCAGCTGAGAACAACACTCTTCCGTTTGCAAACTCGGTGAGCCAAACTGTCTTCTGCCTCGTGGACACAGGAGCGCAGGCGGAGGAGACGGGCGCTGCGCGCACCAGATCCTTGCTCCAATGGGCTTCGAAGCCACCCATGAGGCACGCTGAAAGTTTTGGTGGCTGCAACTCCCTCTCCCCCCCTCCCATGCAGCGGCAGCAAGCTCTCAGTCCCTTGCACCCCTCCGGCGAACAATGGATGGTCAAGGCCAGCTGAGCGGCTTGCTGTACTCCGGGCGGATCGCCACGAGCAAGGGCATCCGATTCTGCTTCAAAATGATACCCATTGGCCAACTCGGAGAGTCACCCCTTTGACTGGCGCCAGGTGAACCTCCATCCCGGCTCCGCTCATTTGCAGAAAGAGAGGGGACTGCGGCGCGAGATGGAAGCCCGGAGATCTGTCAAGAGCACGGTGGCGCGGGGAGAGTCCTCGCCGCTCGTCAGGTTTGGGGCACACCGGGTGCTTGGTACCTGCCGGCGCGCCTCGTGGCAAGGACGGCGGCGCACAGGGGGCGAGCTTCCACCGATGAGCCACGTGGCAAGGACGGCGGCGCACAGGGGGCGAGCTTCCACCGATGAGCCACGTGGCAAGGACGGCGGCGCACAGGGGGCGAGCTTCCACCGATGAGCCACGTGGCAATGGTGGGCGACGCACAGGGGGCGAGCTTCCACCGATGAGCCACGTGGCAGTGGTGGGCGAGGGCCGGGTAAAACCAGATATCTGCGGCGCGATTGAAGCAAGTGGATGGCGCACCGAGCCCTTCTGCAAGCAGGGGGCGCCGGAGGCACTCACCTTCTGCAAGCAGGGGGCGCCGGAGGCACTCACCTTGGAGGACTGTGACAGCAAGGTCGCATTTGCAATCGGTGGCGGAAATGATGGTGGCGCGGGAGCAAGCAGCCGCGGGATGTCACAATTGTCGAGCGATTGGTGGAAGAGGTGGTCATAGATCATGATGCTGAGGCGTCCCCCCGACACAGCGAGGCCCATGTACAAGCCATGCATACGCAATAGCTGCAGGCTCTCGTCTTCCGCCGTGATGATGAACAGCGTGAACTGCGACATCTCCCCCGTCCCAGCCCCGTTGGCGTCTTCATTCCCTCCGGGCTTCGCCCACCTATTGCGCCCAACAGCTCCGCCTCGGGTTGTGGCGCTTTAATTCACGCAGCTTGGGGCTGGGTGTGGCTTAGCTCTTGGACTGACTCCGTTGGCGCTTTAATTCACGCAGCTTGGGGCTGGGTGTGGCTTAGCTCTTGGACTGACTCCGTTGGCGCTTTAATTCACGCAGCTTGGGGCTGGGTGTGGCTTAGCTCTTGGACTGACTCCTTTGGCGCTTTAATTCACGCAGCTTGGGGCTGGGTGTGGCTTAGCTCTTGGACCGACTCCTTTGGCGCTTTGATTCACGCAGCTTGGGGCTGGGTGTGGCTTAGCTCTTGGACTGACTCTTTGGCGCTTTAATTCCACGCAGCTTGGGGCTGGGTGTGGCTTAGCTCTTGGACTGACTCCTTTGGCGCTTTAATTCACGCAGCTTGGGGCTGGGTGTGGCTTAGCTCTTGGACTGACTCCTTTGGCGCTTTAATTCACGCAGCTTGGGGCTGGGTGTGGCTTAGCTCTTGGACCGACTCCTTTGGCGCTTTAATTCACGCAGCTTGGGGGGGTGTGGCTGCTCTTGGACCGACTCCTTTGGCGCTTAATTCACGCAGCTTGGGGCTGGGTGTGGCTTAGCTCTTGGACCGACTCCTTTGGCACCCCGTAGCCACAGAAGACCGGCCGCACTATGTACCCACAGGGGGGAACAAAGGATTCAGCACACACCTCGGGAGACTTATCCGGATTCTCCGGAGCTCACTAGTGAAGGATGGGACCCCCTAAGCCTCACTGGGCCACCTGAGTCCCTCTGCAACTGCACTGCTGGCGCATTGCTGCTGTCTCTCTGAAGCCAGTTTACCTCTGCCCCCCGAGCTGCCCGCGCCATCTCCCCACCACCAAGCCTACACCCAGGACCGCCACCCTGCTCGCTGCCTGCCCCAACACCTGGTGTCAAAAGAACTTGTCCACCCACAACACGTTCGGTGTCCATAGGGCTGTCCTACGGGTTGGGTGGCCCATCCTTGGACTGATTCCTTTGGCACCCCGTAGCCACAGAAGACTGGCTGTACTATGTACTCACACCGGGGAACAAAGGATTCAGCACGCATTTTGGGAGACTTATCCGGATTCTCCGGAGCTCACTCGTGGAGAACGCGATCCCCTAAGCCTCACTGGGCCACCTTAGTGCCTCTGTGACTACACTGTCGGCGCACTGGGGCTGTACCCCCGAAGCTGGTCCTCCTCTACCCCCCGAGCTGCCCGAGCCATGTCCCCACCACCAAGCCTGCGCTCAGAACCACCACCCTGCTGCCACGTGGCCACTTCGAAGAGCACCCTCTGCAGCATGTGGTGAATGAAAGAGTACCAGTTTCCCCCACTGCCCCTTGCTCCCCGCCGGCATGCCAACAAGTGCGCCCCCGTGGGATCAAGCATCTCAAGCATCTCCCCATAGTGCGCGTGCGTGTGTGCTTATCCTTGAACCGACTCCTTTGGCACCCCGTAGCCACAGAAAACCGGCTGCACTATGTACCCACGCCGGGGATCAAAGGATTCAGCACACACACACTTCGGGACACTTATCCGGAATCTCCGGAGCTCACTAGTGAAGAATGGGACCCCCTAAGCCTCGCTGAGCCACCCGAGCCCCTCTGCATCCGCACCGCCAGCGCGCTGCTGCCTTGTGCCTCAAGCCGGTTCATCCCTGCCCCCTGAGCTGCGCGAGCCATATCTCCACCACCAAGCCTACGCTCAGGACCCCCCCTCTGCTCCCTGAGCCTCACTGAGCCACCTGAGCCCCTCTGCGACTGCCCTGCCGGCGCACTGCTGCTGTGTCTCTGAAGCCGGCTCACCTCCGCCACTCCAGCCACCTCTTCACCACCAAGCCCACATCCCGTACCACCCTGCTGCCCCCTACACGCCCTAGAGCCTGGTCTTAAGAGAGCTTGCCCATCCACGCCACGGCCACAATGCCCAAGGGCTGTGCCAAGGGGCTAAGAATAATGAACTGGGTTGCCCTTATCCAAACCCGCGCACCCGCCACCAACTTGCGCCTGCAGCCCTCTACCCCCAGCACCAACTCCACGTGACTGAAGCCCTTGCACTGATTGCCTTGCGAGGCAGCCGCGAACTTGAGCAATGCGTTCCACACTTGCCCTGTCTCCGGGTGTGTGTGCTTATCCTTGTACCGACTCCTTGCCCTGTCTCCGGGTGTGTGCTCATCCTTGGACTGACTTCTTTGGCACCAGGTAGCCTTCGAATGTCGGCTGACTGTGTACCCACACCCAGGATCGAAGGATTTACTGTGGGTGCGTGCATGTCCATGTTCTGCTCTGGCTGGAGTAGATTAAGGGTGTGGATGCTACTGAAATACTCGAGCTAGATGGACTGGCTGTGTTTACTGCTGTGAGCGCTGACGTGCGCATGCCACACGCACCCGAGGGATCTGCATCATGGATGTGTAGATGAGGGTGAGGAGGAAGAACGGACGATCCGAGTGATCGCACTTCTCGGGCGCGCTGCCGATGCTAACGTAAGCGAGCACGGCACTGGCTCCCAGCCCAACCGCCTGCAGCCAGCGCATGTCGGCATGCAGCGCCATCATCAGCGCAACCACCACCCCCGGGCAATACAGCAGCACCGCCAGGACCCGCTCGAATAGCTGCGGTGTAATACAAGCCAGCTGCTCGTTGCACCTCCATGCCTCACCCCCCCACACACACGCACCTCATGGGGCATACAGTGAGGATGGCAAACAGTGCTTGAGGAATCGCGCATGACACATCTTGTCATAGCCGTGCTTGCGGAATCGCGCATGACACATTCTGTCGTGCCCGTGCTTGTGGATTCGGGCATGACACATCCTGTCATAGCCGTGCTTGTGGAATCGCGCATGCCACATCCTGTCATAACGGCGCACATGCAAGGTGATGAGAGATGAGGGATCGATCAAGGAGACCATCACCACAGCCTCCTGAGAGCCAGCTCCTCATTTGGAGAGCGGCCGCCCAGTACAGAGAGCTGCCTCCTGATCTCAACCAATCAGGATGCGGTGTGCAGCGCACCCGGTCGTGGTGTGCTCTGCGGTTGAAGGCGTCATACGCAAGACGATTACCGAAGTACGACATGTCCAGAGCACAGGTGATGACGAGGATAACCAGGAGGGGCACGTGCACGCTAAAGAACTGTTTCCCCCGCCACGCACTTCACAGCACTTCACAGCAGCTCGCAGCACTTCACAGCAGCTCATCCCGCTTCCACCCACATTCGTCGAGACCAGGAAATCCTTCCCCGCAAGTCCCTCCACCAATGCTCCCCCTCCACACTCACCCCTCACTTCTACCACAGCCCCTCCTCCCCCTCTCCACATACCCCTCATCTTTACCACAACCGCTCCCCCCGCTCTCCCCACACCCTTCATTTCTACCACAGCCCCTCCTCCCCCCTCATCTTACCACAACCGCTCCCGCTTCTCCCACACCCCTTATTTCCTACCACAGCCACTCCTCCCCTCCACATACCCCCTCATCTTACCACAACCGCTCCCCCGCTCTCCCCACACCCTTCACCTATACCACAGCCCCTCCTCCCCCTCTCCACATACCCCTACCTAAGCCCAACCGTGCAATCTGTGCCCGGTATGCCGTACGTACATGCAATACGTTCTGAGAGGGCATGCCTTCTTCAGTACAGAGCTACTTGTCCACTCCGAGTCTTCGGGGAGAGCTCAGCAGATTCTAGACGCCGAGGCGGTGGTCTGACCAGAAGACTCCCACGACTGGGCATGAGCCCAAGCTAAAGGGAGAACTCCCAACTCCAGTCTCCATTTTCCAGGCATTCCTGCGTGAGCCCTGCAGCTCTATCCTGCGGCTACACGTCTGAGCTTCATCATTCCTGAATGCTCAGCGAGATCCCCACAATAACTACAGCTACCTAATCAATTGCTCGCAGCCTCCTGGACACCCGCTCAAGCGCCTCGCAGGAGGGTCCCCACGCAGCGTGCGGAGAGCGGAGCGTGCAGTTGCCGTGGGGTTTCACTCAGGTGGCCACGTGGCGTACCTGAAAGACCTCACGAAAGGCATCCATGCTGACGCTCTTCGCATAGTGTGGCTCTCTGCAAGGTGCAACCCACCAATCGCGCTCTTTGCCCCACGCCTCACAGAGTGTCTCGCCGCAAGGTGCAACCCACCAATCGCGCTCTTTGCCCCACGCCTCACAGAGTGTCTCGCCGCAAGGTGCAACCCACCAATCGCGCTCTTTGCCCCACGCCTCACAGAGTGTCTCGCCGCAATCTGCCTTGAGGTCGGAGCAAGACAAAGGCCTCCACGGTGCGCAGAAGAAGATTCAAACTGAGCAGTATCAATACCCGAGGACATCAAGGATAGATACGGATAGTGGCCAAAGGGGGGGAAGGGGCACCTGACACAAAGGGTCTCCCACAGCAGCCACGCCGCGACAAAGGGGGGGAAGGGGCACCTGGCACAGAGGGTCTCCCACAGCAGCCACGCCGCGAAAACAGCGTTGAAGGCGTGGAAGGTGATCCACATGAAGCGCAGGCTGACCGTGGTGGCGCCGTGCTGGGACTTCAGTTGGAAGAGGAACTCGGCGAGCTGCGCCATGAAAAGCACCCCCAAGTACTCCACGGCCTTGGTCACCGCCTGGCGCGCCACGGCCCCTGCGTTCCTGCCGACCTCTTGCGGGGACTTCGTGAGCATCGCTGCCAGAGGGATGGCGCCCCCCGCACCCGCCGCTGCCAACAGGCACCCCACGGTACACCAAGTACCTGCAACAGCGGAAATCGCGGAGGACTCAAAGAAATTCCAACTTCTCTGTTGCGGTGTAAGCTGAAGCGAGGGCGTTAAAAGCAGGTTGGGGGTCCGTGCGAAAGAGTTCCCTGCACCGGGATGTGCGAGGGAGTAGAGGGGCGCATGGTGGAGAGCGCCCAGCAAAGAGGTGTGAGAGTGAATAGAAGAAGGGGGGGGACGAGGTGGAGAGCGCCCCAGCAAAGAGGTGAGAGTGAATAGAAGGGGGGTGAGGTGGAGAGCTTCAGCAAAGAGGTGTGCGAGTGAACAGAAGGGGGGGACGAGGTGGAGAGCGCTCTGCACCGGAGCAGGAGAGTGATTTGGAGGGGGACGAGTGCAGCGACCCAGTATTCAGCTTGAGAAGGAGGCTTGTGTGAACCTTCTGCACCAGTATGTGACAGCGGGTGTGAAAGGACGTGGGGTAGAGTTCCTTGCACCGGGACTTGTGGTTAGAGTGAGTGCATATGAGCGTGGCGGAGAGTTCCCTGCTGCTCAAGTATCCTTTCCTCGACACGTCGGCACCACACCGTCGACAAGTGGCGCTTCCTTAACACGTCGGCACCACACCGTCGACAAATGAAGCTTAAGATGTCGGCATCACACGGTCGACAAGCGATGCTTCCTCGACAAGTCGGCACCACACCGTCGACAAGTGGCGCTTCCTCGATAAGTTAGCACCCCCATGCCGTCAAGGAGTATGCCAGCACTACGTCGCCGCTACTGCTGCCACCTACTCAGCATCGTATCCCTTCCGCGAAATACTCATATCGGTGCGTCATGTACGCGTTGGAGGCGAGTTGAGGATACCAATGCAAGAGAACGCTTGCCCGGAAAGATGCTGCAAGGTCAACCCGATCTCACCTGGCGAGTTGATGATCCACGGGCGATCGCAGCTGAGGGTGGTGCAGGGTGACGCAACGCCGAGGAGGCACGCCCCCAGCAGCATGCACAGCAAGGCCACTGCGCTGCTGACTTGCCCACCCTTCAGATCGAAAAGCAGCCCGCAGGCGACTGCTCCGACGGCCCCCCCTCCCCACCAATAGTGAAGCACACGCTCCAAGTACGTTTCGTAGTCGTTGGGGCTTGATAAGCTAGCCAGTATAGGCCGCTGCAAGAGGAACACAGAGGCGTGCAGCATGTTGCTCATGAAGTACACCAACCGTCCGCGCGTGAGCGTGGACAACCCAAAACAGTACCTGTAAACCGCGGACGAGCCAATGTCACAGGTGCAGTCGACGGAGCGCCGCGCGAGAAGGCGTGGCCCGCGCAGTGTGCCACGACAGGCACGCGCTCAGTGCCCGCAGCGCTCCGAGCATGGACTGATGATGGTCCACGCCGGCGCACCTCAACAAGTGAGTACCAAAAGCCTCAGAGCGATCTTGACACGGTTCGGACAAAGCCTGCGTACCTTCTCCTCAAGGCCCCTACACATCTGTCCAGACGTGGGAGCGTTCGCGGCACCGGATCCATAAGGGGTAAGGATAATTCGGGGAAGTCGAAGAGATTTCCTCCCCTTGCCTCTCGGTATGAATGACTGCCCCTTGACTCATCGTCTGACGTGTCGTCTATTTGCCACTCACTCATACCTGCCATGGTATATTCTAGAGGGTTCGTTCCTTTAGTGTTCGCACTTACTGCCCCTTCTTGTTTCCTCAGGAAAGCATATGTCGAGAAAGCTGGGGATATCAACGTCTCATTTCATGCGCTCTGCGTTACATGCTCAACATAGGTGCTCACATGAGACGCCTTGAAACGTCAACACACGCGCCTGCACGGTTTTTAACACAGTGGAAACCCGATATGCCCCTGTCGTGGTATTCTACACTGGTTCCGCAGAAAAAGTAGCTGTCTGGGACTCATGCCGCACACTAGCAAACAACTGCGAAGCTTGCAGTCAGATGACCGTAATGCTCATCGTTAAGGCAAAGAATTTTATATGAGGAAGAAGGTAGAAGTAAAGCTAAAGGTGCAAGTTGGTGTTCGCGTCATCGGGAGCAATGCTGTAGAAACCCAAGTCGCAATGATCTCGACTAATTACATATTAGGACTGACGCTACTCCTACTCGTACTATAAAAGTGGGAAATAAGACTTTAGACTTATCACTACGGCATGGAACGTTTACTGTACTGTATTCCTGCGCTGCCGCTCCGCGGTCATTATTTATCTCAACAGAAATCCCAGTTACGGATCACGCATTCACGCTGCGCTGTGACACATGAAGCAAAAGTCTATTTCTAGAGTGTAGATTCCTTATGATTCCTTCCTGAATCTCCAATCTCGAATCTGCATGACGTAATCCAAAATGAAAATCCGTATAAACCTTCTACTGTATATGAGATAGTGTGTCTCATGCTCGTGCTCTCATCAGACGAACGATGACTGTCACTCGATTGTCGCTGTCGTGTGACGACTCCGCCAAACCTGGAACCGAACTCGGAATAACTGGAATTCGCCAACTCCCGGAAGTCTCAACAGTCAACGTCAAGTCACAAGTGTCATAGTGTGTGTCACTGTAGTGTCTCGAGTCCGCGAGCCACGGCTGAAGCGATCGAGCTGCGATACAATCGACGATACGACGAATCGAGGGACCTGTTACAATTGGCCTCAAAGCTCATACGACCCTAACGAAAAGCCTAATAATAATAATAATCCTTATTATTACTATTATTATAAAAGCATTTACGCCAATAGTAAGGATCATGTCCTAGGAGTGTTTGAACCCTACACGCCTACATAGAGGCAAGTGAGAAACAAGGGGCTACTTGATGAGCCGGAAACCCGAAATAAACTAGCTATACAGTATTAGTGGCTCGACTATCCAAATTGCTAGTCCTCCCACAAGGACCACTTCGCATGTTCGCAATGGCTATCGTATTGGTCGCTAGCTTGCCCGTTAAAGCATATTCAAACTTTTTTTCATGATATTTTTTAGTCAATTGAATATTATTCATGCCGGGCCCGCTGACTTTGTGTCATTCGGTGATAGTCAGTGCCCCTTGTGTGTCCCCCCTCATTGTGAGTGTCACTTGCAGTCCGGTGCATGCTCGATCGCGGATCCGTTCGGCTCGGCAGTTTGTTCAGTAGGCCGGAAGCCCTAAAAAAACCGCACTCACCGTATTTTATCACCCTGTCTGTGAAAATTCACAAGTCAACTGCTAGCACACCCACCAGTCTGGTGAGACATACTGTGTGTACACTCACTGCGGAGGGCAGTACTAACCAGCTTAATAATAAGGTCACAAATATAGTTAAACACCTGTTAGGTCGGGAAACAAACAGTACGGTAAACCTTTCAAACAGATACATAGTGCTGGACTTTAGGTTCAGGGTTATTATTATGGGCTCTGATAGCCCCTAGCCTGACCCGTCTCTGATCGGAACCGTGACTCCGCTAGTAGCTAGGATGACAGTACAATAGTACTGTACTGTCAGTCATCACTTCGTATTATCCGGGTTTCCGAGATACATGATAAAAGCACTCGGCCGGACTGATTATGGGAGCTTAGCCAGTTTGTTTTACCCGAGCGGAACACCTGTTCTCGCAGGTTATGCGCGTCACCACTTCCCTAGTAATTCTGATGGCACAGCGCCGAGCTGTTGCCATGATTGGCTAAGTTTTGACACAGAGATGGGGTGGGCGCCCCCTTAGACAGTGGTCTTCTCTCCGCAGTATGGCCTACTTTTGAAGTGGAGATCAGTTTTTCGGCATTTATTCGGCAGAGTATCGTCGCTGAGTATGGTTATACTTTACGTTCCGTTTGATCAGCGGGCAGGACACTCCGCGTTTTGTGGGTCGCTCCCACGATTAGCCACTCGGCTCATGACCTGCTTGATTATGTTGTTGCTTGCTGAGGCTCCTGCAGGAAATGGCCGCTGCGAGATTGTCCATTACTGTCGCACCGCTAGCCCGCAATCCCATCTCACCGTCATTTTGGAGATGGACACAACGCCTAGACCACGTACACGCGCTAGAGCGCGCAAGTTAGCGACTATTTTCGATGATGTTGGGGCACTGAATTCGGCTACCCCTACGACGCCGCATTTGGCTTCGGCTGACGAGTCGGCTGCGGCTGCAACGCTCGTTCAGCGGTTACGAAAGGATTCTTTCGATGTTCAATGTGCGAAGACAGCAGCCACTAAAGTTCTGGGAGACAAAACAGCGAAGTTTCATGGCAATGAATCGTCGGCTTCGGACATTTTTTCGCAGCTGGTTTCCGAGATTCAGCAGCTTTTCACGTTGCAGTCGCAGGCACTTGCACCCCTGTTTGAGCTGTCTGCTGCCAATGTCCCTGTCATGACTGCTGCAAATGAGCTGTTGTATTCTGTGCTGTTGCTGTTGACTGCGCCAGGGTCTCCTGCCCGTAATTGGGTGGAGGCTTCTGGGGCCGATGTTCCTGCTGACGGCAAACGTGCCACCCTCGAGGTGGTGCGTATGCTCGCTGATGATTCGACTCCGTTCGAGTCTCTGACTGAGCTGCTTGACGTGAGGATTTCAGATGACAGTGACCCTGACTCCGGCATTCGTCTTTTTAACAGTTGTCGTCGGGATGCGCAGCGTCTGCAGACGCTGCCCGAAGACGCTGTTAAAAGGCAATTCCTCTCTGCCCTGTCTGGACCGGCTTACGCCACGTTGGTTGACTCGTTTGCTCGAGCTGACCAGCGTGCGGCTGTGAGTCTGCTCACCCTGCAGGCGCGCGTGCGCGAGCAGTACCGCTGCGGGCGGCTCTCGGGCAAGCGCACTGCGGGGCGCCCCATGTCCGTAGCATCTTGCACCACTGACACTGGCCTGGCTTCGGCCATCGAGCGGCTCAGTTCTCAGTTGGTCAAGTTGCAGCGGGATGTGGATTCCCTTAAGAAGGGTGGCTCCAAGCCACCTCATGGGAAACACACTCCGCGCGGCTTCCACCGACCTGGAGTGCAACCGCTTGCTCATTCCGCCTCTTCGGAGGTGGCTTTTGACAAGCGGTCTGGCACCTTTGTCCCAACGTGCAGGCACGAGAAGTGCCGCGCCGTTGGGTCGAAGCATTGGCTGAGTGAGTGTCCTCACAAGGACACTCACCCGATGTCCATTTCGGCGTCCTACTGCCAAGCCGTCGAGTCTTATGACTCCGACGTGCTTGCCCTTCGTTTTCAGCGGTACTATGACGCTGGGGATGAGGGGTCCATGGAGCACTTGTGTGCTCTTGTGGGGCAACCTGAAATCTGTGAGCTGTC
This sequence comes from Cymbomonas tetramitiformis, assembly GCA_001247695.2. NCBI lineage: Eukaryota > Viridiplantae > Chlorophyta > Pyramimonadophyceae > Pyramimonadales > Pyramimonadaceae > Cymbomonas > Cymbomonas tetramitiformis. The sequence goes on along the minus strand of LGRX02033793.1, from coordinate 8,207 downwards.
TGCGCATTCCTTTGCTCCAGAGCCTACGGCTCTGCAGCAGTTCAAGGATGCTGCTGCCTCTGCTGAGACTGCACCTGCTGAGCATCTTTCCATTGGCCGTGTTGCATTTGCTGAGGTCAGCGGTCCGCTTGCTGGTGGTGTCGCTGAGCCGACTGCCAGCAAGCAGCTGCTGCCGAAGGCCTCTGCACCCGTGCATGGTAGGACGATTGACTTGCACGAGGTCAGCAGTGCCGCCTTCGTGCCGCCGTCTGCCTCTCTGGCTCTCGGCCCGATGGCTTCTGCTGACAATTCATTCAAAACGTTCAACACTGTCCACCCTGACCGGCTTGACATTGACCCTGAGCCTGTTGAAGTGTGTGACTCCGATGACGATGGAGAGGGCTCCAGCTACCCTCCTGATGTCTGCCTGACTGAAGTTGAAGGGGGTGCACCGCCGGCGGCTGCGGCATTTCGGCGATTCGGAGTCCCCAGAGGCTCCAGGCCATTTGGCATCGGAGAATTTGCGCTCACTCTTTTCATGGTGGCTACATTTCTGTTCAGTGCTACGGCGATGCCGACACTCGTGGTCGGCGGTGGTGTCAGGGGCCTGGTTGAGCCCGGAGCCACCTACGGCTACGGTGCGGTTCATCCCGGTGGTGCATTACTGGATTCCTTTTGCCCGTCCGTGATTGCTACTGGTTCGTCAATGCCGCCGCGGGATGTGGAACCGTTCTTTTCTCAATCGACCTCAGCGGCTCTGCCATTTGGAAGTCTTGCCACACCACTCCGGGATCCGCCTGACCCACTTGGGTCTGGTGGTGTCAACACTTATGATGTTTCATCTCAACTTACTTCGGATGTTTTCCTGCCTTGGAATCCGTCTGCTGAACTCGGCTCTGCCGACCAGCTTCACAGTGGCTAGAGTCTGCTTGCTTCAATCCCTGGAGGTGTGATTAGCCTTAGCCGCAGTGGTGGGTTGTGCCGGGACAAGTCCCCGGGCACCCAGCTTAAAGTATATCTGTTTCCAGTAGAATGCTGTTTGTTATCTGTTTAGTTAGCTCCGCTTGCCTAGCCCTATTAGCTACGGTCACAGCTCCGGGTGGTGTGCTGGACTTTAGGTTCAGGGTTATTATTATGGGCTCTGATAGCCCCTAGCCTGACCCGTCTCTGATCGGAACCGTGACTCCGCTAGTAGCTAGGATGACAGTACAGTAGTACTGTACTGTCAGTCATCACTTCGTATTATCCGGGTTTCCGAGATACATGATAAAAGCACTCGGCCGGACTGATTATGGGAGCTTAGCCAGTTTGTTTTACCCGAGCGGAACACCTGTTCTCGCACATAGAAGTCACTAAAAATGTTAGTAACTTAACTAGTTTCTATGCCACTAATAAGTGCTGGTTTGGTAGTGTGACAATACAGTCTGTTAGCATAATATACACCTTTGATAGCTTAAGAAAACAGTCCTCAAACCGAACGCGGCAGGCTGTAAACTTAAGGCAACAATATGGCAACTTAACACACATATGTGTTAACTTAACACGGCAGTCTGATAACATATGCCAGACTGATAACTTGACACACTTTCATGTAAACTTAACACACATGTATGAAACTTTGATACGGCAGTCTGTTTGGACCGCAGAAAGCCCAAAGCGGCACGCAGATAACTTGATATGGGCTACAGTAGACACGTTACGGTTTGCAGAAAATTTAACACGGTATGCAGATAATTTCACACAACACTTAATAAACTTTAAGTGGCACGCGGTCCTCTTAATACAAGCAACAATAAACTTATTATGGGACGGAGATAACTTAACGCGGTTTACTAAAAACTCAATATGGCCCGTAGATAACTTTATACGGCTTGCAAATAACTTTATACAGTTTACCGCAACCTTCAAACCGCATATAGATAACTTAATACAGTTTGCAGGTAAATTAATACGGCTCACAGTTAAACTGATATGGCCTGCAGAAAACTTAAACAAACTCATAGACGACCCGATGAGGTCTGCTAATAACCTTAAGCGGTTTCTGGTAAACTTATCTCGGTCTCCAAATAACTTGAAATGGAATGCATTTAACCTCAAAATACGGGCTGTTAATTTAACACAATATATGTATCAAATAACTATAAGGCACCAAAATAAATTTCCATTTATGGTCAACTTATCACGGCCCTCAAACACTTCAGAACGGAAAGCAGCAAACCTTATAAGGACGGATAAAATATTGAAGCGCTCTTCGGATAAACAAACTCTGAGTCCAATAAACACGATGCGGCATAAGGCTAATTTAAATGCTGTTATATGAATATGAAAACTGACAAAGACATAAGCGGCAGCATGATTATGACATATTACATAATGCGGCATTTTTTGAGATGTGAGATAAACTATATCAAAACACAAGCGGAACTGCAAACAACCTCTCATGGGACTTTTATTATGCTCTTCCACCTAATGACGGGACTTAGCAAAATGAAGTTGTACCCTAAACAATATTTCCCGGGGCCTAGAGTCATAATACACCTAGCCCACAAGAGACCTAAGGCCTGCAAAAGGATAAGCAAGAGCGCCTTGAAATACATGATTCAAAACCCCAAAATGGCATGGCTTTGGGAGAGGACACGGACCCAAAATACAAAGAAATCTAAAATGAAATCACCTCTAAGAATAACGAAACATAAAATTCACCGAAAAAAGAATAACGTCACCAAACAACATAATATGCCTGAACCTGATCAGATGTTAAGCGGTGGAGCAGGCACCGTAGATAATGCAGTAGATGAAAATATAATGGCTACGGAATCACTTCTCTCGGAAAAGGGGTGGTTAAATGCAACTCATGTTGGTGATGCCATGAAAATACGGGACCCGAGTACCATTGCCCCCATGGACCTCACGGACATGATGCTGAAGATGACAGTGGAGGACCAAAAACTCACACAACTCATTAACAGCAGACTCAAAAAATATGGCCACACACAAATAGGCGTGTGTGACAATATACATTGGCGTCTCATAATGATCCGCTTATCATCATCCGGAAAAATAGATGCTTACATATATGACCCTTTTGGAGATAATGCCGAAAGAGAAACCATCAATATGATTGTGGTAGCACTCACAACCTGGCTGAAAAATCTCAAAGCCACCACAGAATTTAAGGAATTCACAGTTACTATTAGCAAGGATACATTTCAAACAGATACATACAACTGTGGCACATGGGTAGCAAAAACCGCCTTCAGATGGGCCCAATGGAACAGAGGTTCACATCATACCACATTTTTCGAGCACCTAAAATGTGACCTATGTAGTGGGGAGTATGGCGACAAAACAATGCAAAAGGAAATACATAAATACCGATTAGAAATGAGGAAAGAATTAGGGCTGACGGCCAATAATACCCGCAACACGCTGGAGCTCAAAAACCTGGAGCCCACTGGAAATGACGCTGCAATCAGCGGCTCTAATATGACCTCACCTGCCCACCATGTCCTCACACGTAGAGGTGCCACACCTAAAAAACAGATAGAAACTCTGATAGAAACTTTTAAGCTGAAATGGAAGACACACACCACTAATGAAACAATTGTTTCAGAAACCATCGAATCACATAGGAAATATCATCACACCTCGAACACGGATAACACCAACATTCAAATTCATCTTCTTGTGATCAATGAAATATGGTCAACTGCAGTCCACATCATTCCAGAAAGAAAGATTATTTATTGTGATTTTGATATCCCTACCAATAAACACCAAAAAGATATTCTCACACTCCTCCCTCAAGACCTGAGTGCGCACCGCATAACCTTGAAACTGGGAGTACATCCGAACAACATGGGGATTTTCAATTTTACACTAGCCCACAAAGCCTTTCACATCCTGCACAACACTAAATTCTTCTCGGCAGCACAATTAAACAGAGATCTACTATACGAACTTGAAAACCTAAATATCAGAATTCTACCACAAACGGGCAGAGAAGCTAGGATAACCAAACACGAAAATAACAAAGCCATTTCGACCATACGACACTCTCTAAGAACTCACCTCCCGAAAGTTGATGCACATCCAACAAAGCCAAATCCTGAAAACAAAGACGGTAAACCCATATACACTGCTTATAATCACTTCATCTCAGGCAAAGGAAAGCTCTCTTGCGAACCTCGCACATATGGATACCGCAGGAAACACTCTCGCAAACAAAAGAGAATAATCCTTAAAACCAAATGCACAAACAAAATCTTTGACTGTGAGAACATCTATGACGCAGATGGCAGATGCATACTACAAAAAGCGAAACACAAAAGCGTCACTAAACAGTCAGAAGAGTTAGACCGACTTACAAAACTACAAATAGCACAACACTCTGACAATTTGATTATAATGGGTATGAATATGAGAGGCCTCCGACACCACAAAGAAGATAAAAGACAGTTTGGTTAAATTAGAAACAATATGCAATCTTTTAATTGACAGACGGGCCGATATAATATGTATATCAGAAACCAAGGTGAATACTGAAAACCTGGCATTAATAAAAACCCTAATGACACAAAAAGGAATTCAATTCCGCACATCTCATGTAAATGAAAGAGCTTCCATTGGTTCCATGATCCTATGGAACCCGAAAAGCTTACCACTTTCCACCTCGGTTACCACAATTGATGGAGACGCAAAGAGAGCAGTAATGACCAAATTTTCAGGAAATAACGGGTTTGAGCTTTACATACATCTGGAAAATGGCGAGGCGATCCGGGATCGTTCTTTTCGTGATCCGGAACGGGATCGATCCCGGGAGGGAAGTTTCTTACGGGATCGATCCTGGAACGCCCCGGGTACGGGAACGATCCTGGAACGCTCCAGGTACGGGAACGATCCTGGAACGCTCCAGGTACGGGAACGATCCTGGAACGCTCCAGGTACGGGAACGATCTTGGAACGCTCCAGGTACGGGAACGATCTTGGAACGCTCCAGGTACAGGAACGATCCTGGAACGCTCCAAGTACTGGAACGATCCTGAATCGATGGGGGGACACTCATGATAAGTCCAAGGGTCGGTTCAAGCATTCAAGGCAAGTACCATGAACCGCACATTAAAAAAAAGGTAGACTTTCACAAGGCTAGAAAGCAGGAGGCAAATTCAAAAAGAAAAAAATCAACAAATCCACATAAATAGATACACCTTTGAGTACACACGCTACTTCATTTGCATATGTTCATACGGTCTCCACTAAGATGGTATCACTGGCTATTATACTCTTCTTCTTTCTCATCTATACTTCCCACTCCTATAGCGTTTTGGTGTTGGGGTATTTTTGTCAAAGTTGCAAGCCACTTGGTTGGTTGCGCAAGCTTCACACGCGATTGTGTCGTATTCCATCTTTTAACTTGGGTAAACAATCTTGAATACTCCTTGCTGAAGGTGTTTGGCACCTCTGTCTGCACATGCGATAGTGCCACAGTGAGTAACAGTTGAAAAGAACTTATGCGCAAAAAACAACAAAGGGTAAATAAGTACTTACCACAGCTTGTTTCCAACAAGAATTTTTCATTCTCACCCATTGGGTTTTTTTAATTTATTTTTTGGGAAAAGGCGCAACGGGAATCGAACCCTAGTCTCTCGAATTCATGACGAGTATGTTACCACTACACTATTGCGCCATATTTGATGTTAATTATCCCCCCCCACCCCATTTATATACATTATTTTTACAAGCGATCTATAAATTTAATTATAGACGATCCGGTACCTCTTTCGAGCCCGCTGGATCTGTAGTCGACGTCGAGGGCTATCGTACGAAACACGTCCCAGTGACTGCCGCAACTCAAAGTGCACGAGTTCTCATTTATTTCATACTCGACGGCCTAGTCTTTCAAGCTTGGGCCACTGGCCATCTGGCTTCTAGAGTTTTCTTTCCCTTTTCTTCTATTGCTCGTGCTGATTTTTTTTGTCTTACTATCCGCATTTTTTTCTTTTTGGGAAGGTGATGCTTGCTTGTTGGTCCCCGAGTAGCGCACGTCCATGTTTTGAGTGGCCATCCTGAGGAACGAATCGTGGTAAAGCTCAACACACATAAGCTGACATGCTGAGCTCAACTGAGAAGCAAAGCAAAGCAAACAGCAAAGTTGGGCAAAGCTGAGTCGAGTTGAGCAGAGCTTAGTCGAGTTGAGCTAAGTTGAGCTAAGTTGAGCTAAGTTGAGCTTAGTTGACACGCTGACAGGAGCAAAGCTGACACGCTGAGCTGATATAAGCTAACAAGCTAAACTAAGCGGAGCTGACAAACCGAGTTGAGCTGACACACAGATACACATATATCCTACCACAGGCATAGCACACGCACACAAAGATACTCACATATCCAAGCAAAGGCATAACACGCGCACATAGAGATACACACCTATCCTAGCACAGGCATAACAGTAGGATATATGTGTATCTCTATACCACTGTTATGCCTGTGATAGGATAGCACATATATACACACATATCCTATCACAGGCATGACAGTGGTATAGAGATACACATATATCCTACCACAGGCATAGCACACGCACAGAGAGGTACACGCATATCCTAGCATAGGAATAACACAACAGGCACACACATATACACACATATTCCAGCCTATGCTATATTAAACGCAGTAATGCAAACTGAGCAAAGCTTAGCTGAGTTGAGTTGAGTTGAGCTGAGATGAGCTTAGGTGACACGCTGACGTGAGCAAAACTGACACGCTTAGCTGATATGAGCTCAAAAGCTAAGCTCTCAACTCAAACGCGTTGGCGCTGAGTTTGGCGCTAAGTGCTGAGCTAAGATAACGGCTGAGCTGAGTTGAGTGAATGCGTAATAGAGTGAGTAATGAATTTTTAGTGAGTGGTCTGTAGTGTGGGTTGTGAGGTTATGAGAGTGAATACAATTACCTTAATGCACGTTCGTTCTTCACATTCCCGCTCCTTTGAAGTTTCCGCCTTACCATACCCAACACCCCATGCAGTGTGAGAATAGCTTGGTTCCAAAACCTCAAAGAACATAGTGAAAAATAACATGCTTATCTTGATCTTATGTAAGACCAGAAAGTGCGCGATACCATACCATACTTTCATAGTAATCACACATATCCTAAAAGATCTAAAACACGGGAGCACATATGTGGAAAATTATTTTTGCAACGAAATATTACACCTCTTTGTGGCGCGACGGGAGACAAGTGGTCACAGACACAAGAGTGTCAGACCTACTCAAACCCAAGATGCCATACATTACAACAAGGCCAATACCTTGTTGCTCGCGGATCAAGGGCGCTCCAAACAAACCCACAGACCAAGGGTGCAGGCGCCTTCTTCTACAAGAGTAGAAAGCGTGACCACAATGGTTCCTTCAATGGCGCAGTCACCAATGTGTGGCCAAGGGAGTTCGTTTTTGCAACGCCACAAAGGAGGTGTAATATTTTGATACCTATGCTAAATAAAATAATTCTCTTAAAATAATTCTAAAATAAGTCTATACATTAAAACAAAACAGTATGATAAAAAGAAAATAAACCACCACTCTAAGTGGGGTAGGATTTTACCTAAAGGGAATCCGGCCCAGTTCGCCTAATTATTACCCAGCAGTTCAATCGCGATGGTTCCACGCGACGAGGCCACAATCGACACGGCGTTCCACCTGCTTTGAGTCCACAGAGGCCTCAAGCGTGACACGATGCGTGGTACAAAAAAGAGAGGTGCCTCATTCTCAACGGTTCCACCTGCTTTGAGCCTGCAGGACCCTCATGCGTGACACGATGAGTGGTACACAAAAGAGGGGGGCCACAATCCACACGGCGTTCCGTTCCACACACGATGAGTGGTACACAAAAGAGGGGGGCCACAATCCACACGGCGTTCCACCTGCTTTGAGCCTGCAGGACCCTCATGCGTGACACGATGAGTGGTACAAAAAAGAGAGGTGCCTCATTCTCAACGGTTCCACCTGCTTTGAGTCCACAGAGCCCTCATGCGTGACACGATGCGTGGTACAAGAAAAAAGAGGTTCCAACGGTTCCACCTGCTTTGAGCCTGCAGGACCCTCAGGCGTGACACGATGAGTGGTACACAAAAAAGGGAGGCCACAATCGACACGGCGTTCCACCTGTTTCGAGTCCGCAGAGCCCTCCTGAGTGACACGATGCGTGGTACAAAAAAGAGAGGTCCCTCATTCTCA
>LGRX02033792.1:0-32569 GCA_001247695.2 Cymbomonas tetramitiformis | reverse complement strand
GAGGTATAGTTTGAAGTCATATTTATGCATCACTATGCTCACTATTTGTAATATGTCCCATAGACCACATGATATGGGCCATGCAAAGCTGCAATTTGGGCAATGTGGCCCCATACTTAAGCAGTTCCAGCTGAAATAAATATGACAAGTACCACCAAGCAGTAGCCATATAGCGACCAATGGCATAACCCCAACTCACCGCCACGCCCACCTATCATTGGATAGGCTATACTTGTGCAATATTACCACTTGCGGCACCTATCTGGGACCTAGAGCTCTCCCAAAAAAAAAAATCATGAAAATCAGGTACTGAAATCAGCTTGGCGATTTGAATGGATTTCATGGAAATAGTAGGGTGCATGCCACATGGGCGTCCACCGACAACAACATGCGCCATCCCGTGGCCAATGGGGCATTAAGGGACTTAGTTTAGGTCACATTGATGACACAAACCGAGCCATAGGGTCACTGGCATTGGCTTCCTAGGTCGTCCCCAAAAAATCGACGGCGCTAGTCCTTCCCCAAGGAATAGTTTTCAATTTAGTCCTTGGGGAAGGACTGTCGGATAGGAGCGGGTGCCCGACACCATCGACGAGTATCTGGAGTACTGCCAGCCCGTTGACACCCGCTTCGGGGTCTGCGCGGTTGGCGGTGCTCTGAACATCAACGGCTTCAAGATCCACGACAACGCGCATGCCGACGCTCCGACCGTGCCGTCGCCGCCAGCACCGCCTACCGCTCCGCAGTCGGTGGTGTCCGACGAGGAGATGTACCCTGTCAGCGCGTTGCACGCACACGAGCCGCACGTGTCCTTCATGGACACGTTCGCGGTCAATTTAGGCCCGACTGGGCCGGAGCCGACCCTTGCGATGCACCGCATGGGCCCCGTCGCGACCGTGGGCTCTGTTACGGTGGCAGGGGAGGACTCCGAGGATGGCGACGGAGGTCTTCCACCGACACGACGAGCTTTGGGGTGCGGCAGGCCGCCGATGGGTTTTGGGTTCTCCGCCCTTACATCCCTCGCAGTCTGCATGCTACTCTTTGTTTGTGCAACTGCTATGCCTATCCGGGATCACTCCGCGCATGAATCATCAGCGACACCCCAGGAGCACGTCGGCGACGAGGTCGGTGGTGCTGGTGTGCTATCTCCCGCGGCCGTCCCGCCGGCGCTCTATTGGCGCCCGGAGGGGTGGTACCCCAACGATCATGGCGGTTACCTCGGCACCCTCTGGACGTGGTACCCGGGTCCCTCGCAGCCGCCCGTAGCGGCTCCGATTGTTACCGTGCCGCCCTCGCCGGGTGGCGCTCCACCATCGCCAGTCTATGTACCACCCGCCCGGGGCGGGGGGAACGGGGATGCACCTTCTTCTTCAATCGAGCACCGGGCCCGGCTGGTTGCGCACGGTGCAACTGACTCCGGCGACATCGGCACATTCTCAACTGTCTCATTTTGCTCTACGCATGAATTGTCCAACCGTGGTACCGGCTCTCCTGGGCGTTGTAGCGGTGGTACCGGCTCTCCCGGGCACTATCGACGTGGCTAGACGCTAGAGCTTGCGGGATTGTATTAGCCTGCCTACAAATTGAGATGCTGTCGTGGTTCAAGTTGCCCAAGATGGGTTTGATTTAGGGGTTTAACTGTATCTGTATTCTGCAGTATGCCTCACCGACTGCTAGTTTCAGGAGTTACCCTGCCAGAAAGGACAGGTTCTCCTGTAGGATGCTTATTTCCACCGAAGCTGAGTAGGTGTTTGTTTCAGTTCCGTGACCACCTAGTTTGCCAGTCACCACCCTAGGTGGTGTGCTGGAAGTGACGCCCCGACTGAACAGACTATTGGGAAACAATAAATGAATCTCGATCGTCGTCTAAAAACCTTCATTTTGACACAATTTTCGTCGTCTAAAAGTTATTGCCATGTCATCTGAAATGTGCCACGTAAGCGACACGTAAGCGACACGTAAGTCGTCCCGCAGTTTTTATTACAAAATATTACTCGAATTGTTTATTTGTGCATGATGCTTTCGTACTCGGCGAGTCCCGGTAGATTTTTTTGTTGCATTTTTGTTCATATGCGTGCATATCATGTACAAGTATGCAAATATGGGTACATCCATGTGCAATTTAGGCCAGCATGCACGGTACACGTTTATGAATGTGCGTATTCAGGTGCTTCAATTCACGTAAAATAAGTTGCAACTGAGATGGGTACTAGCATATGATACACAAATCTATATCATCATACAAATTTAATCAATATACACCAAATATTTGTCTATGATGTCTTCTAGGCAAGAGATTTCAATCATTTCACAGTGCTAAGGCTATTATATTGCTGATACATTGGAATCTATATCTTCAATCCACAATTATTTGCGGCACTTGTAGGTTTTAATTCCCTCGATAGCGAGGTAACGTTGACGGCAATGTTGACGCTCTACTGTATCGGAGAACATAAATGGCAGAGCTTTATTGGTCAAGGCAATTGCATCGCACGCAATATAGGTCGATTGCCTCTTCCCGTTGATGCCGCGGAATAATAAGCGCCCAAGTGACGTCGACTGGAATGACCAGTGTCCTTGGGGTGACCCATTCGTTCCCTATTGGGGTCTGGCCGGGATAACGTTCCGGTTCAATAAGGTCAAAAAACATGTATTTCCGAATTCTCCGGGTGTAGCGCCACCAAACCATTGGCAAGTCCTGCCGGACAGGTCTGTCCTCGTAGGGGATGCTTAAGAACTTACATATCATCCAGCTGTCTACATTGCATTGAGGACATCGCTGGTGGACCATTCCATGTGTATTGATAGCGTCTGCACTAGCTTCATCACGATCTTCACCGGGTGTCCCATAAACTCCGAATCGTAGAATTGAAGACATAACGTGGCCACGATATTACAGGCTTTTATACCTGTAGATAACAATGCTTGCAAGGTGATTAGCAGTTGAAGCGAGCGTCGCCCATAGCAAAAGTCGAAAATATATATTGTGAGTATAAATGTGGAGCTATACTACCTGCAGATGGCAATGCTTTCAAGGTAAGTAGCGGATGTTTGAAGGTATGGTTGAAGGTGCGTATTTCAGAAGAAACAAGGGGAAATGAATCTTCAAGGGTCGGGCAAGAGCTTTTGTACCTGGTCGTGAGTGGACCGCGGGTCGTGCAAGAGTAGTGTACTTTTGGTCCAATCAAATTCGTATATCTCGCACATGCGGGATCACTTAGTCGCCGATTTTTTAATCAAAGACAAAAACACAACCGAGGCAGAAAACCCCATACACAGGCACATCAGCATATCGGCAAGAAACACAAGCCATTGACGAATGAACATTATACACTTCTACCACATTGTTAACATATGTTTAAGTATACTATTCTTATCGAAAAGTAGTCGAAAATCTAACCCTCGGGAGGTTGCAATCCTAAGTACTCGAAATCAAAGTGGAATCAAGATAGCATTCTCGTAGCCGCCGTGGTTTCAATTGCCGCGACAGGTAACGTTGACGGTAACGTTACGGCTGAACCTGTCGGAACTTGAACCGAAAGGCAAGGTCGTTTCGAAACACACATACACGAAAATACCCCAACGTGCATTTACTGTATTGCCTTCCGCATTCCTGCACATATAACATTCATTGTAGTTCCTCCACAACATTCGAACAGTCATATCATGAGGAAGATAGTCAAAATTCCTCATTCTCATTCTGGGGGCAGTAGGACATGTTGCATACATTCCAAGGACATAGGCAACAATACATTCTCGCTTGGATGGCATGGTTGGATGAGGTGGCAGGTAAAGAAAGTAAAGTGTCAAGCTGAAAAGTGAGTTGTGAGGACAAGGTAGGTGCTTAAATATCTCAGTAGTGTGGCCGTCGTGATTTCAGTTGGCCTATCAAATGACCTCTTTCAGGTGGGTCGGATCGAAGGCCCGCATGTCACAAACATAGCATGTCACAACATTGGAAATGTGAAACGTCGATAATAATTTCATTCAAAATATGTTCGAATACAATCATATTTAACGGTGTTCCAACGATAAGTCAATTTGCTCAATGACAAAGCTATATGCTGTCGCTATATAGCATCAATTCATCCGACGGAACTTGACCCAAGAGCTAAGCTCCTCTCTGAATACACGACAAAAAAGGCTGAGTGAGCATTCCATGCCTTCGCCGTCGACGCATTGTGTATTGTAGTTCTCCCACAACTTTTGGATAGTCATACCCGGCGGAAGAAGAACTGTACTGCTGCATGAGTAATACTCCCCGTGATTTTTGGCAAACTAATCGATGTACATGAAAACAGACTGCCGCTTGGATGGCATGACTATGGTAGAAGTAGAAGGAGGTGCGTCGCTGACGGCAAAAAGGGGCAAATGAGTAGTTTAGGCAAGAAATAGAGCTTATGATATTGGAAAGTCTTGGACCTGCCGAATTATTAGCCTATCAGATACCCGGTACTAGTCCGCTCGGATCGAAGGATACGCACCTACACGTACATATATACTATTACTTTGCAACGAAGGCGTGTCTGCGAAGTCCATGATTATCCTGTCTGCATTGTCAATCATTGTATGAAAGCAACCTCTGAAGTATGATTTCCGGGCACCTTAACTTGCAGATGCAAATCATCAACCGACCAAACGGAGTGAGACGGTAAAATGGATAAGAATATACAAAATCTGGAGCGTGTAAGTTGGAGTATACAAACTCCATCCTTGCTGTATGCTTCTGAAAGTGAGGGGTTTTGAAAATTGTGGCGTCCCGCATTTCAATGCGCACCGAGGTAACGATTTGCCCGCCAGATATCTGCTGTCTCACGATGGGGCGACCCTTTGGGATTCCTGCAAAACATGCGACGCATTGGATTTCCCAAAAGTATAGAAACTGCAGGTAGTCCCCATAGGACCAAGCACTCATTGAATTCCGTTCTGTTGGATGCCGCGTATCCCCCGGGTACTTAAACAAAGGTCGGCATCTTGCATAATTCTGTCATTCCTATAGTTAGGGTGTATGACTGTCACCGGTCCCGGAACCCTAGACCCCGAACATATAACGGGAAGACTGATTATTCTCACCGATTTTATCTATTCTGATTATCTGACTCACCGAATATACAGTCCAGCTGATATATTCAGCAATGTAGCTTTATAGAGCCACAATAGTAGAAGATTAGATGATGCTTTCCAATTTACGCAAACTATGAGGTCAATCACACAAGTATAGCGCAAGATACGCATGTTGTAGCATCATCTTCGAGCTCCAGTTTGAATATCAGCTTTGCAGTACGGGGACTTCGTCTTTGAGGTGTTAACACTGGGTGTTTACTGTAGCTCGCACGCCCTTAGCCATCAAGGGAATCACTCGACAGCCGGCCACCTTCAGTTCACCCACCCACCACACTGATTACCCCCTCCGGACTTCTATGACTAACCCCCAGAAATTCTGCAAAACTTTTGCAGGTTTTTCTCGCCCCCCTTAGCCCCACGGCGTACAAATCATCCCAAGGGACCTACTCGACCCCTGTGCACCGAAATATGGCTATGGGCCCTACGCTACAGCAATGCAATGCAGCTGAATTGCTGGATTTGACACTGTACACGATCTCCCTCGGCCTAACTTCCCTCTTGTTCCTTCACCCTGGCCGGCTACTTCCTTCGGCGTCCTTCAACGCTCTGGCCAGCAGCGCCTCTGCTGCCGGAAAACTGACTTACCTTACGGCATTTTTGACGTGACCGCCGTGTTCCTCGTCAAAAACCGACCCAATTTGACCCTTCCATCGCTCAATTTGGTTACTTTTACTAGGAGTTATCTCTCCCCACGTAAACTTACACACTCTGGCCAGCAGCACCTGAACTGCGGGAAAACTGGCTTACTGTACGACGTTTTTGACATTACCTCCGTTTTCCTCGTCAGATTCTACCCCGATTTGACTTCCCCATCGCTTGATTTGGTTGATTTTTCGGGGAGTTACCTTTACGCCTCGAAACCCTATCGACGCGCCTTCCAGATTTTGCAGCCGCGGGGGTCATGACCTCGCTGCACCAGCGTACGCGTATGGCCGCGGTTCGGTATGCCCTGGACTCGCTTCGACGAGAACATCTTCCCTTTGTGGCTACTACCCAAATTCATGGTCCTACCACAAGGACCAATGGGCAATTGCGGTTTCGATCACTAAATCGATTGAGGCACAGGCAACATTTGCACATAATATTTATGAGTTAAATGAATTTGATTTCTTATAGCGGCGGCCCCCATGAGACTTTAGGTGTGTGGTTGAACGACACGCTTTAGGGGTGTAATTTCACCAAAAGCTTGAAGAAAATGGTGGTCTTACCACAAGGACCACCGTTATTTTGAGTATTAGGAGTCACATGGGGGGCTCACGGTGATGATCATGGTTATACATTTTGAGTTTATGACCAAATAAGATAACTGAATCGGTTACTTCGCACCCTCATCATCATTTCCGCTCTATTTCAGCATGGCGCATGTTCAACACAATGCAAATTCCGAATTTAGTGAATTTCGGACTTTAGAAATTGGCATTCATCCATTCTAAAATGTACACGCCAGCCGAAAAATAAGATATCTGGATGATGTTAGACTTTCAGAAATTCGCAATACACATATACTTGAAGATTTAATGTGCCACACACACCAACCTTGCGATATATGTCCTCTAGCAAGCAATTATGATGGCTGGCTGGTCAGCTCGCGTGACCACTGTTTTAGGGGGGAAACCAACGAGCCAGTATATTAGAGGGGAAGCCAACGAGCCAACGAGCCAATATATGCATTCCAACCGGGCCTACCGCCCAAATATGATTGGGACATGTGTATAGGTTCAATTTGATGGTATCCGCGCAGGTGTAGTGTTGATATATGATTGGTAAAAAATCATTGAAGATGAGTCACTAATTTGCCACATTTTGAATGTTCCAAAAAATCCGTTTTGAAAAATTTGAGTGTAGAGGTTTGAAATGCGTTCGTCATGGATATATGGGATGGATATAGGCCAAACCAACGTTCAAATAAATTAATATAGGACCTATATATACCACCTTTCATTGGTTAGACACCACAAATCACGGGAGATGGCCAATTAAATTATCGGAACAATGGTCCTCGTGGTAGGACCAAATCGTCGATCTGGTCCTACCACAAGGACTGCGGGGCAGTAGCCATTTGACTGTGGTCTGGTGGTGCCTGGTGGTGCTTACACACCAAGCACCAAACTCGAGTCCATCGCGTTCGCCATCAACAACGAGTGCTTTGACTCCTTCGACTTCGTCCCTCCACTCCCTTCGCCCTCGCCTTGCACCCCACCTGTTCACCATCTAGTGGTGTGTGGTGATGTTGCCACGCCCACTTCGCCCCTCACCATCGTTCCTTTCGAGCCATTCCCAATGCGCTCAATCGCGCCCCCTTACCGCATTTTTCACCTTCCACCTCCCCACCCCCTTCTCATCGACGCATTCGCTCTGGTGGTGCCAGGCTACTTTTGGCTTTGGCACCGCACAGGAGTTGGTTGATTCGTCGTCTGGATGCCCCTCGACATCTTCGAGAACACCGCCGCCACCACTTAGTGAAAACACGGTCACATCGCAACCAACATGTTGAGTGAACCTCCTAGACGTAGCCACAATTCACTTGCAGAGTAGCGCCACACCTTGCTAGCTGTCACACCACTGAGAATTTCTGTTAATAAAGTGTTAAAAAGTGTTAATTATGTGTTAAAAAGTGTTAACGGGTAGGAACTGTTAATAGTGGTGGTATAAATCCCGGTGGTACTTATTGATTGGCTTGGGAGAAAGTTAAGGAATTATATGATTCATGTTAACAGAATGTTAACAGAATGTTAATTTAACACAATTTTAACAGAATGTTAACACTTAATCGGAGGGGTGCCGGAGGGAGTTGAAATAGGCCCCCCTCGCGAGATCGTTACACATGTAAGGAATATTAACAGAAAATTAACACTTTTAATAGGAATCATACACGTGGCACTCGGATTAACAGTTTTACCGGATACTAACACTTGGCAGACTTTAAACGGTCATAAATTAACAGATTTGACCGGATCGTCCACGTGTCATGACTATTAACACTAGCACCACTAGATATTAACAGAAATTCCAAATTGTTCCACGTGGCATGTCTATTAACACCAGCACCACTAGTTATTAACAGAAATTCCAGATTGTTCCACGTGGCATGCTAAGAGGGACTGCCGATGCTACTAAAAGTACCACTGGAACAGATACGTTCCATGTGGCAAGCAGGCATTCGCTATCTACACAGAGCAATTGGACGGAGCTGATGAAGCTGCGCTAGAGACTGCACGATGGCTGTCCCGGCATCGCCTGGCATATTAACACGCGCCCAGCTGAAACAGGACGGGGCGAGTACGCACGTTGTCCACGACATACTTCACCATGAATACAGTGACGTTGCTGTGGGACTTCAAATCCTCCACCTGAGCAGCAGTCAGAAAAATATGCTCTGACTGGATGGATGCTCTCTCCACCCTCGTGGCTGCTTCGACAGCCTGCCAATCTGAACCCACAGAGGAGCACGGCGGGCGGGGATGGAGGTGGCCCCGTCGGAGATGGGGACAGAGGCGGCGTTTGAACTGGGGATCGAGCGCCTTGTGAATTTGCCCATGTTACGAACCCTGCCTCGCTGTAAGATTCTTTTATGCAATTCTGTGCACTCGCAGGTTCCTACGCTTCAACAAACGCGACGGATAAGGGTACGCTCTGTCAACTTTTGCACCCCGCCTGTTTGAATGTAGTGCATGCCAACCTCGAACCCTTCAACGACAAGGGAATCCGGACCCTAGAACCGGCGGGCACCGTCCCGTGAAACGCTTGTGAAGGAGTGGGACCTAAGAACCCATGGGAGCGGCCCCAAGAACCTCTGCTGTATGCTTAACTGAAAGTTGCAGGTACCCTTTCCCCGCGGCGGCATCAAGAAGACCGCGGGGCGCTGCTGCTGTGAATGCCCTTTTGTGCGCATCTGTTTATTTCTGGAAAAGCGCTGCTACTGTGACTGCCCAACTGTGCGCCCAATGCTGCTGTGAATGCCCAACTCGTGTTGCTGCTGTGCATGCCAACTCGTGTTGCTGCTGTGAATGCCCTGGAACTCTGCTGTGAATGCCCAACTCGTGCTGCTGCTGTATATCCCTAGCATGATCTGGTGCGTTTGCATATGACTGACTAGAAACCTTTGCATGTGTTGGTTTCAGGTGGCGATGGAGTCGTGCAATAGTAGTCTTAGTGATAGTAAGCCCCTAGAATCCTGTAGTTGTAGGCAGCCCATAGAATCTTGAAGTGGTAGGTAGTGTAGTTGTAGCTTGTTGACGAAAATGTATTAAAATGTATTATTCTAAACTTCTCCTTGAGTTTCCTTAGGGCGGATAGACATAAGCATAGTTATGGTGTGTTTTGTGAGACTGACTTTTTACCTCAGTTGCAATAAGCATTTCACTGCCTTCGCACAGTGCATAGTGCATACGTTGTGTGATACTGATCCGAACTGTCTCGATGCCAGACCGCTAGTCTCTTTTGGGAGTCTATGTGCGAGGTTGACGACAGCCAGTTGACACAAATATGCATCTTCAGAAATAGATTGTTGTTTGAAATAATTTGATATCGGTGTCGAAATTAGTAACTTACTCGATAGTTCAATTTTCGCAGTAGAGTCCCGGCGATACCGAGTAAACGCTTGCAAATACAACGCGGAGGGGCAATGTGAACCTGGCTCTGCAAGAGTTGCCTATTTCGACGAGCGCCTGTTCGCGATTTATCCGAGCGCGGTCAGTACCAACCCCTTTCTTTGGCCCAGAATGGGGTGTAGTTCGGGGCACAAGGTTCGGAATATTGGTTGTATTTGCCATACGTCGAAACCCCTTAGAAGCGACGAAGACACTATTGGATTATAGAATATGGTTGGATAGCCGTCCTGAGAATATCGGTGCAAGCCCCCAATAATTCTAGAATATTCTTGGTTGTAACACCTTGTAATAGAACATTTCTACTTGTAAATCTGAGCATTACGTATTGTGGGGTATTCAACTTCATACATTTGTGCGCATTTCAATAAGTAGTAAACCCACCATTCCATGCGTGGGCCCTCGCGAGGGGGGCTCCAACCTCCGTTCTGGATGTATCATATACATTCTGGGTAACATACTGTATCGGAATATTTGAATATCGGCAGGAATCGATCCTTTGGTTACATAGGGTCATGGTTTCATTCGTCCGCCTATAGCCTCTCCAATGAGAACGAACAGAAAGTGGTCATTGACATGGTTCGAAAGGCTCGATCCACGAGGATCCAGAATTCGAACTTCGACGCATATGTAATAATAAGATGGCCCGTGCCAGCCTCCATGACTAATTTGTCCAACTATTTTTCAACTATTTTCAACTAATAGTGATTGCCATTATGGGTCGATCCCGAGGTCCAAAGCGCAGAAAGAGCAATCACATGGACGTGGTTCTGGTCGCAAGGAAAAGCCTAAAGGAAGGCAAAATAGAGCACTCCTTGATGGCTGCGATGAACTAGGTGTGTAGTGTGATAGTCAAGAGTGCTAACTCTTGAGTGGTGAAACCCGGTTGCAATAGCAGTCACTAGTTAGAAATTTGTAGACAGCAATAGCTGGAAAGCATTAGACCAGTGTCTAAAACCATCCGATATATTAGTATATCAGTTTATACCGGAATATCCAAGTACACTAGATATCAGAAAGTCCCGTACTCGTGTGGATAAACTGTATAAGATAAATAAACCCTAAGCTAGATATACCCGGAACGGTCTCGGACGGTCTCGGAGTCTAGCCTACCTGTGACACAGCGTGTGTCACAGTACGAACCTACAGATCAGTCAGCAGTCCAGTGTTGGTCCTAGGGATCTGTCATAGGGGCCTGACCGGGACTCCCAGTCAGGGCTGCCTATACAGATTTGAGCACACCACCCCAGCACTGTGGGTGGTGACTGGCTAGGAGAGTCAGAAAATGTAAAGCTGTAAGTGTTAGGGCAGGAGCCAGGGCGACAAGGCCTAACCGCTAATCTAACTGTGCAATTCTGATACACAAATTAGAACCCTCTAGCTAGCACAAGAGCAGAAACCCACAGGCAATTATCCTGCTAAACTACTGAAAGGCTCTGTGCCAGCAAGTCAAATTGAAGATTTCAAAGTTGTCAAAGTAAAACCATAAACCAGATTGAAGAAGTCTTTGAGGTCACAGGAGTTCTGCACACCACCATGTCGGTGTGCCTCCAGAGTGAGCAAGAAGTCAATCGACAGTACCAAAGTAGTCAGCGGTGGCCTCACGGAAGTCCATCCCATAATAGGAAGTAAAGAAGCCAGCTCCATAGTAGTGCTGAACATCGAGAGGTCCGCTCTCATGTAATGCCATACCGTAATAAAATGCCATGCCGAAGCCCAAATCCGCTTGAGCTAAATCCTGAAATGCTAGCAGGCTCAGAGTGTCAGGAGGCTCGGGCGGCTGAAGCGGTGGCACATCGTGAGCCAACAAGAAACCCTGAGCCGGGATCACAGAATCAACAAAATCATTCGTAGAGTAAAATGATGGAGCTTCCCAATCGAGATCATCGCCAGGCGAAGGCATCTCCGTAGCCGGTGCACATGCCGACACAGCAGAAGCTGCGGAAGCCGAAACAGCTACACCTGCAAAAGAAATGCACAAGAGAGAAAGCATGGCGAGAGCGCCGACTGCCGGCGTGCCAAAGCCGAAAGGCGGCACACCGCACCCGATAGCACCGGTCGGAGCTCGCGGCTTCACCGCGAAAGTACCGTCGGCGAAATCCTCGTAGTCGTCCGTGTCATAGCCTGTCAGGTCAGACGGGTGGACGGCGGCGTGATTCACCGTCTGCACGAAGCCTCCGAACTCACCGCATGTCGCCTCCGTGGTGGTTACCCGCGCCGATTGAGTTGGCGCGGGCTCCACATCCTCCACCTGCGAAACAGGCATAGCAGGGGCCGGCACGGCGGACGCCGATGCCGCCGCACCACCTGCCGGAACCTGCCCCTCCGGTGTGATCCCCACCGCAGCGGCAGGGCCACACACCAGAGCCGATGCATGCACCTCCGCTCCGCTCCCAGGAATGAAAGATGCGTGGGTAAAATGTACCTTGTCCTGGGCGGCCTGAACCTCAGAGGCGAGGGCGTCAAGCCGCCGCAAGATGTCCTCGTCGTCGGTCCCGCTGGAAGGCGGAGGCGGAACGGAGAAACCGTAGGCTGCCACGTCGATCCCACCGACGCCGTCCGTGGAGAGCACCGCGGGCGGACCATACGCCAACGCCGCATGCGAGAAGGCCTCCGGTCCAATGTCTGCCGCGTCCTGGAAGACCTGCACGAGCGCCAATGCGTGCAGGCCCTCCGCGTCCTCCTGCTCAATGGGAATGCAGAAAGCCGCAGCCGTGGCCGGCGAGTGTTGGCGACCGCCAAGCGGGCAGTCGCGGTACGGGTGATACACCTCACCTTTACCGGCCTTGCGGCAGCGGTGGCACAGCGGCTTCGCCTTCATGCTGTCGCGGTCAAAGCCGACCGCGGGGGGGTTGCCTGCACCCACGCGAAACCCCCTCGGATGCTGCTTCCCCCGATGCTGCGGCTGCTGCTGCTGTCCCCCGCCCGCACGGCCACCACGCACCAAGGCCTTCAAGGCCGCAATCTCCTCGAGGAGTACCGTGTACTCCGACGACGTGACCAGAGCGGAGGGCTTACCGTCCATCCCCAGCACCTGCTTCTCACGTGCCGACGCCCCCTCGTCCGACTGTGCCCATGCCTGGAAGACGGCCACGACGAGAGCCTGAAGCGAGCGGAGAGTAACTCCGCCGAGGTCACCCGCAAGCGGATAACGCACCTTCACCGCCGCGTAGAAGATCGGGTCGAGGCGGTTGTATAATGAGAGCTTGCGGGTCTCGTCGGTGGGCCGCCAGTCAGGAGCGCGGTTATCCCGCACCAGACGTTGCTCACGAGCCAAGATCGGCTGCGGGTCAACGCCTGCGGGATAACGAATGGCTACTGCCCCGCAGTCCTTGTGGTAGGACCAAATCGACGATTTGGTCCTACCACGAGGACCATTGTTCCGATAATTTAATTGGCCATCTCCCGTGATTTGTGGTGTCTAACCAATGAAAGGTGGTATATATAGGTCCTATATTAATTTATTCGAACGCTGGTTTGGCCTATATCCATCCCATATATCCATGGCGAACGCATTTCAAACCTCTACGCTCAAATTTTTCAAAACAGATTTTTTGGAACATTCAAAATGTGGCAAATTAGTGACTCATCTTCAATAATTTTTTACCAATCATATATCAACACTACACCTGCGCGGATACCATCAAATTGAACCTATACATATGTCCCAATCATATTTGGGCGGTAGGCCCGGTTGGAATAATGCATATATTGGCTCGTTGGCTCGTTGGCTTCCCCTCTAATATATTGGCTCGTTGGTTTCCCCCCTAAAACAGTGGTCACGCGAGCTGACCATCCAGCCATCATAATTGCTTGCTAGAGGGCATATATCGCAAGGTTGGTGTGTGCGGCACATCAAATCTTCAAGTATATATGTATTGCGAATTTCTGAAAGTCTAACATCATCCAAATATCTTATTTTTCGACTGGCGTGTACACTTTAGAATGGATGAATGCCAATTTCTAAAGTCCGAAATTCACTAAAGTCGGAATTTGCATTGTGTTGAACATGCGCCATGCTGAAATAGAGCGGAAATGATGATGAGGGTGCGAAGTAACCGATTCAGTTATCTTATTTGGTCATAAACTCAAGATGTATAACCATGAGCATCACCGTGAGCCCCCATGTGACTCCTAATACTCAAAATAACGGTGGTCCTTGTGGTAGGACCACCATTTTCTTCAAGCTTTTGGTGAAATTACACCCCTAAAGCGTGTCGTTCAACCACACACCTAAAGTCTCATGGGGGCCGCCACTATAATAAATAAAATTCATCTAACTCATAGATATCATGTGCAAATGTTGCCTGTGCCTCAAATAGTCGATTTAGTGATCGAAACCGCAATTGCCCATTGGTCCTTGTGGTAGGACCATGAATTTGGGTAGTAGCCACGAAGCGCCGCGTGCTCCTGCTGGTGGCTCTCGCGAAGGGCTGCCGGCACGCTTCCCTTGATGATGTCGACGAGAGCTCGACGCCCATCTCGGTCAGCCGAAGAGTCCGTACCCCGAAGCCAGGTGTCGGCCACAGAGTTCCGCTCCACGACGAGGGCAAAGACGTCATAGAGGAGCCCATTAACCTTCTCGATAACCAGAGAGGTGGGGTCGTCGAGGTCAAAGGGGGCCAAGTCCAATCCAGCGGACTCAAACTCGGTCCGAAGCTGCACCACCAACTCGGAGAGGCGGTCGGTGTCGTCGGTACCACGATAATGATGTTTCTTGGAACCAAGGATATCCTCGCGGATACCCTTGGCCCAAGCCCGATGCAAGCGCCCCTTGTACACCGCGTCAACCGTGGCATGTTGGTCGACCAGGTGCTTCCGCAACGCGACAGGGTAGGCTATTTAATTTAGAATATTTTTTCATAATGTTAGAATAACCCATTTTCATCGTTAATTTAGAATAAGTTTTTTTTATCTCATCCGGCTATGACCGGTGCATGCATCCATGACGCTGCACTGTACCTGTTGAGCTATCGCCATGCCATGCGAAATATTACACTGAAGAGTTGTCTTGCCGTGATGTCCATATGTCCGAATGGAACCAAAACCGTCCGATTTTAATCGAACGGTTTTTGGTTCCATTCGGAAAGATTCACGGCCGTGAATCTAAAAGTCACGGCCGTGAATAACGACTCTTTACGCATAATGACTTTTATTATTTGCCATCTTTGCCACAATAGACACTCACGGCGTGTTCTGCTTGAAAAAAAGTAAGTAACTTGAAGCCTTGAGCTTCAAGTTACTGAAAGATATGTATCTTGGCAGTATGTGTGCCAAGTTTCGTGCTCTAGGACGCACGGGAAGCCCTCGGCTGTTTGGCATCTTTGGGTTTGGGTGTCACGTTCGAACCCAAACCCAAAACATCTGCCTTAGAAATAAATTGCGCGTTTCGCGCACAAGTAACTTGAAGCCTTGAGCTTCAAGTTACTGAAAGATATGTAT
The DNA here is from genome assembly GCA_001247695.2 of Cymbomonas tetramitiformis. Classification (NCBI taxonomy): domain Eukaryota; kingdom Viridiplantae; phylum Chlorophyta; class Pyramimonadophyceae; order Pyramimonadales; family Pyramimonadaceae; genus Cymbomonas; species Cymbomonas tetramitiformis. The sequence continues at coordinate 17,396 of LGRX02033792.1, read as the reverse complement.
CTTGGCAGTATGTGTGCCAAGTTTCGTGCTCTAGGACGCACGGGAAGCCCTCGGCTGTTTGGCATCTTTGGGTTTGGGTGTCACGTTCGAACCCAAACCCAAAACATCTGCCTTAGAAATAAATTGCGCGTTTCGCGCACAAGTAACTTGAAGCCTTGAGCTTCTGGTAACTTAAATATATGTACCATGGTAGTATTCGTGCCAAGTTTCGTGCGTTAGGACGCACGGGAAGCCCTCGGCTGTTTGGCATCTTTGGGTTTGGGTGTCACGTTCGAACCCAAACCCAAAACATCTGCCTTAGAAATAAATTGCGCGTTTCGCGCACAAGTAACTTGAAGCCTTGAGCTTCTGGTAACTTAAATATATGTACCATGGCAGTATTCGTGCCAAGTTTCGTGCGTTAGGACGCACGGGAAGCCCTCGGCTGTTTGGCATCTTTGGGTTTGGGTGTCACCTTCGAACCCAAACCCAAAGGCAAAGGCATAGGACAGTTTCGTAGATTCTGTCCCGATGCCTTTGCAACCTCGCTTGCTAACTCATATTACAATGAATATTCAACATTCAAGCGTTGGATACCCCACGCCAACGGGAAGCGCTCGGCTGATTTGTTATTTGGGTATGCGCACCCAAATGACAAAAAACGCATCTTTGAAACTCGTTAGTTTCAAAGATGCGTGGCCGATGCCTTCGTGCTTATGTGTGTTAATCCATATGAAATATTCCATGGAATAAATGTGAATATCCCGCACAAACGGGAAGCGCTCGGCCGTTTTGTAAAAGTAGGGTGCACCCAAAATACAAAACGCATCTTTGAAACTCGGAAGTTTCAAAGATGCTTGCCGGTCGCGTGCAGCGGTAAAAGGCAAGTCAAAGGGTTTAGGATCTAGAAGAAGTACAGGGGCCTTTTTTCCAAGCAGGACACGCCGTGAGTGTCTATTACAACGGCGCCCACCATTATCACAAGCGAGACAAACCTTCTTAAAGCTTTTTGGAGGCTTCCTCATGATGGCACCAGCGGGAACGAGAGCGTTTGACCTGTGTGCACATTATTTGAACACGAGTCGTGAAAAGGACCACCGGTCATAGCCGGATGACATCAAGAAAACTTATTCTAAATTAACGATGAAAACGGGTTATTGTAAATTTATGAAAACTTATTCTATATTAATTATTTTTCCACGCGACAGCAGCGTCGGTGTTGCTGGAAGTAGCAGGGGGCACCACAGGCGGGGTGCTAGCGGTCGGAGTGTCCCGAACCGCATCCAGAAGCCGTATTGAGGCGTCCAAGTCGGAGTCCCTCAATAGGCGTTTACGAGCTCGTGTAGATGCTGCCATACTGTAGAAAGCCAGAGAAAAGATGATGCGCGGCTGCACGTTTGGGTGTTGTGGCGGAAATGGAGTGAAGACGTAACGGCAGAACGCACGGAACGGCGAAAAGAGCGTGGGGCACTTGCAAATGTCGGTGTGGTCGAAGGTGTCCGGAGCACCAGCCCAAAATACGTGAACCAGCGGGATCAGTGCAGGTAGAATAACGCAAATGAACATTGCCAAAACCGAGCAATAGCAACGCGCGGTGCCCATGACTCGCAGCCGTAAAAGACGTCTACCGTAAAATCATGTCCAAATCCTAGTCGCACCCAAACGCGCAAGTGCGCACCACCTCTTCAAGCGGCTGCTTAGCCAATCATGGCCAAGATAGCAAGTGGAATGAAAACGTGGATGGGGCCACGACCTACCGGAATATCCAAGTACACTAGATATCAGAAAGTCCCGTACTCGTGTGGATAAACTGTATAAGATAAATAAACCCTAAGCTAGATATACCCGGAACGGTCTCGGACGGTCTCGGAGTCTAGCCTACCTGTGACACAGCGTGTGTCACGGTACGAACCTACAGATCAATCAGCAGTCCAGTGTTGGTCCTAGGGATCTGTCATAGGGGCCTGACCGGGACTCCCAGTCAGGGCTGCCTATACAGATTTCAGCAGTTTATTGGTATTAATTGATACAATTTCTAGGCATGTCAGAATATTGCTATCAACTAATAGCCTGTCGGTGATTATTGGTATTGACTGATAACTTATTGAGATTATCGGTATTGACTAATAGCCAGATTTTATTATAAATATCAACTAATTAGCGTTTGGTGGTTATCGGAAACAACTAATAGTGCCTCGTACTGTACCAGCCGATACCCCCCCTTGCTGCTGATTTGCCCTGTCGCTGTCGTTGTCCCAGCTGATGACGCTGTCAATTAGCTCTTAGTGACACACACTTGCTTAAAGGTAGGCCTGTACACCGTGGGTGTCCCTGGATTCACTGTTAAACAAGGTGGTCAGGCTAAAGATATTGCAAGATAATAACCCACTCATTAAGTAGTAATTCACTGCCGATCCGCCGCCGCCGCCACTAGGAGCCTTTTTCCGTGTGAGCACCGCCAAGTATAAAAAAAGAAAGAGGGTCCGCCAGTACACTGAGGGTGTCCCTGGAGTCGCCTGTCTCCCGAATCTGTTGTTCTCAACTGCTGTGCACTTGTCGCCAAAGAGTCTCTTACTTCTGAATTCGTATCGAAATAAAAAGCCGCTCCGCGCAGGACATTATTGTTTTGTAAAAATATAAAAACAGCAGTAAAATATATTCATCAAAAGATCAACAGAATAACCAAAAGTACGAATTATTGTACAAAACTGTGAGCAGAACTGTCTTAGCGGTCTAGCACTGGCACGCGAACAGCCACCTAGCACTTGCGAAGGCAAAACAATAATGAGTCCTCTAGTTTTGACCTGCGGTCAGAGCTTACTTATATCTCGAGTCATTGTCACATCTGCAAAAACTGTAACAAGCTTCCGCCCTGAAATCTTCATCTGCCAATAGAAAGTCATTATTCTATGCCAGCTTTAATTGTTTAATAATGTTACCGTTTACCGTCTCCTGACTGACACGTCAGTGGCAAACTTGTAACTGTCATATCCTCTTATCACTTCGCGGTCACCTGATAATGACCATATCTTCTTCACCAAGTCTGTTTCTCTCGAGCAGTCATCCCGCGCGAGATTTGTCATACTCGTCATATCTGTCACGCCTGTCACTAGCTGGACAAACCCGGCACGGTACTATGGGAGGCCGGCGTTTGTTACACTGATATTGTTTTCAGGTTGGTGTCGCATACGTTTTGGGGCATATCTCGCGTTCTACTTATCCATTCGTGCCCCTACTTCGCGTGCCAAACAAAGCACACACGCAACTATCTACTTCACATCACGGCTTACACCTAGAGCACGCGAGCATACATGTATGCCGCTAGGTTGGAGTGCATGCACGCATTCCTCCCTACCCTTTAGTATGGGGCACTCATACCCCTGCACTTTCCGATAAGTTTTTTTGCTCAATATATTGAGTTTGGTGGCCTTTACGGGGTTGGGGGACCTTGCTCAACTCACAAATATGGATACCAATACTTCATACATCTCAAGTAGGTGACCAACGTAGAAGTTATGGCACTTTCCGCGCTCATACTGATCCTATACTGCAAACTTACTCATCGACGTAAATGTTTTATTATTATTATCTGAATTCGCCCTTTAAGTGTTAAGTGACATTGGGTTTAGGTTTTAGGGTTTGCTTGCTCTGGGATGGCCACTCACACCTTCGGGGTGAGGTGGTGTCACGGGGAAGCCGATTTCCCCCCCACTGTATGGGGGCCTGCTTCTCCTTGCTTCACCCCTCACTGTGTGTGGCATGTGTCACGCGTGACCGTGTCCTCGCACCGTTAGCCTTCCTAGTTAGACAGCCCGTGTCGTTCATGTCTAACTATAGTTTATGCTATTCCGTTTCCGAGCACCCGGCACGGTGTTTTCTTGTGTTTTCTGTGACTTTATCGTGCATATATATCCATTATATAATACCCTCAGATCACTTTTCCCGTCATCGTCAATCATATCGATATCAGTCCAAGCTCCAAGCGAAGGGGAATAGACACGTGTCTATTCATGTCTATGAGATATTCCCGTGTCTATTCCCCTTCGCTTGGTGATGGTGACACACGACAGGTGACAGTGTCACTTGTAGTATCGCCATGCCATCATCGCATGCCATCGCATGCCATGCCATCGCATGCCATCGCATGCCATCGCATGCCATCGCATGCCATGCCATGCCATGCCATGCCATGCCATGCCAATGCCATGCCATGCCATTCGGATTCCTTGTTGCAGACTTGAAACAGTCGAGTGACTCTGACTGCAGTTGAGAGTTGACAGTCTCAGTCTTGCGTTAGCCGTTGGAAAATACGAATCCAAACCAAAAAGTTCGTGCTTGTTTCGTTGGAGCAGCAACTCTTTAAGGTGAGTGCGCTTGCATGGGTTCATCTTAACAACTGATAATCTGTTTTAACAATTCCCAGTAAAACTAGTTGTACTGTCCCCTCACATCGCATCATATGGGCAAAGTCTTCGAATTCATACAGGATTGCAAGTTCCAACAAATCGCCACCTGGTCAGAAGTACTTCGGAAACCTGGTGCGTCCTTGTCGCCCATATTCACAGGAGGACGTTGATGATATGTAACGAATGCATCATATACGACCCAGGCCTTAATGTAAGAGTCTATCTCACCATAAGTTATACACAGTTAAAATGACCGTGAATATATTATTTCGTATGCCGTGGCACTCTACACACCAGTGCTTTTGTATGAGCATATGTTTATATATATATATATATATTTCTCTCTTGTCTTCTCTCATTGCACTCAGGGCGTTTGTCATGACGCAGATTTGATGAACTGCCGAAGATGAGGCGAGGGCAGGAAACGAAGATAGCACCGAGGCGAGCCCTCGCCCGTGGTGGAAACCAACTGGAAATGGCGATGGAGGGAAATTGCACAGTAAGAAGTAAACTTGAAAAAAAGAACGTGCGCTATACTTCCTCAACTCCATACGTTATATGTCTGCTGTGATACGCTTCACTTACAAGTCTGCTTTTCCGAGAGAAAAAAACTGCACATATCTTAGGCAGTGCCTTGACACAGTTCTGGGCCTGACGTAGACTAAAATACAGGTTTCACAGCGCACCGCGCTATCTGTAAAGTTCAGTCCCTGCCCACCCGTGGTGGTGGCTATGGTTGTGCGGATTACATGCTCGTAAAGTGTCCCCAGACGTCTATGTGCCTCATATCGGATCGTATGGGCATATCTTTACCGGCCACGTGTAGCTTCATGAAACTTCTCTTGAGAAGTAACGTGAGAGACTTGCCATTTCCACCGGTTACCTTGAAATCTGTGTTGCGATCACAGCTCACGAATGTGTAAACACAGTAAGTCGGACCGTGCGGACCTGTCTTGAGTCCCCGTTTTTTCTTCCCGTCGCAGCAGATGACAGGTAAAGAGAATATAGACACCAACAGTGAGAAGAATTTGCAGGTTCACCATATCAGCAGCGAACTGTATTCTCGCCTTTGTGAAGGACCCAAACATAATAATCCTGAGAGTGCACCGGTACTTCGCAAGAAAAGGCTGCACTTGAAATCCAACATGAAACCAGGAACCACGAGCTTGCCGGCAGAATCGAGATCGCCTACTTCAATTGAGCCTGGGGAAAATGTCACATCAGACCAGGCCATATCGTCCGAACACAACTTTGGGCATTATGATGTTCGTGCAACGATGTTCATATCGTCGTCCGGAAGGGACGGAAACGAGAGCCCTTCCAATACGTCTCCAACAAGTGTAGGGTAGGTCATCCACTGCGTTACTGATCCCTCTACTCCTCTTGGTGGTATTCCGGTGATTTTGTACACAGTAGCACGATATGAAGTGCTGTTTGTACGTTTTTATACATAGTGCACCACAAGACTCAATATAGTAGACCACTATAGCTCTATAGGAGGTCTTCAGATTTTCCTCCAATATCGAAACGCATCGACCGTTCGGGGTTTTAGGCCTATCGTTGGAGCATCCCTGCATACTCTTTCCATTCCTCGTCAGATACTGCATCCAATTTCCTGTCATAGTCCTCACCCTTGTCCTCGGAACATCCTAACCTGACAAATGGTCGACAGCGCAGTGCTTCGTTCAAAGGCTTTTTAGGTATTTATGGTCCCGGTGTTTTGGGGCATTTTAAGCATATATTTTGTGCAGCCAACTTGTGCTGACCACGACGTAGTAAAGCCCGGGTGATAAGCAGATGTGAGTTAAACCATGCCATCGCTGATGCCGTCTCGTATATGACTGCTGATGAACAGGTGCGGCCCCCTCAAAACGGATAACCTGGCACAAGTTCTTCCCTGATTCCACTCAAGAACTTTTATAAGTGTGCCAGCTACAGAGACAACAGTTTCTGATTTTCACTCGAGCTTAATCGTGTACAGGTTTCGATTTCAGCAGCGCAACCCTTGACCTGCTCCACCACTCCAGCAAAGAAATCTTTGGCAAGCCAGGAGCAGCGCGTGGCGATGTTGGTGGGCCAGGAGGTGATATGGGAGAGCACAGACGTGTCACAAGCAGAGCTTGTGGAGAACCTGATGCGGCAGAACTCGCGCCTCGCTCAGCATAGGTTAGTTGCTACACATTGCTCTCTCTCTCTGCCTTTATTATTGTCTCCCTCCAACAAACGTATGTGGCGGGTATACTTATTTGTGGTACAGAGGAAGTTTCCAGTTTCAAGTAACAATTTGTCAGACGATGACTAAGATACTTGACGTGATCCATAGAATACGCAATGCACTCGTATTTCAATGAGCTGTATTTTTCTGCTCGGTATAACAAGGCGCTGCATGAAAGTTAGTATCACCGGCAGCCATACTTTTGACGGTGGGTCGATGTGCAGCACGGAGACGATGGTACTGGCACAACGTTACAGCGACGAATGCAAAGAGCTGAAAACGCAAATTGGTGTCCTGGAGACCACAGTCCAGGAACTGACCGAGTGCTTGGGCTCCATGGAGGGCACTGGTCTCACCCCCACCAAGGTACCTATGCGCAGCCATGTTTTATGATTGTTGTCAACGAGGTTCTGGAAAGGGCGCTTTCTATGACGGTTGTGGACGAGGGCGTCCAGTGGCGCCTTGTCACGTTGTGAACCAAGGCCGTCCACAGGCATTTTGTGTGATGTTTGTGCTGTTAGGGGCGCTTGATGTGACATTTGTGAATGAAGTGGCTGCCGCTGTTGCCTTTTCGTGGTCGTTGCATTTTTTGGTGCTGGTAAAGGCATACATACCTTCCTGATGTCTTATACTTGTGGCTCTTTCCAGTTTTCGTTATTTCATTGCTATTTGCCACCGACTTGCTTTGCTGGTTTACAGGATGAGCTTGACACAACCAATCCTTTATTCGACGACAGCAGTCCTGAAGAAGGCTCTAGCTCCAGTCAAGCTTCTCCTGTCTTAGCTCATCAGTCGTCTTTGGATGAAATCATGTCGGAAGCAGGGTTTTCGCCGAGCGTAAGTGAAGCGCATGTGCGTAGTATGCACTCTCATCAAAGACAACTACCAGCCAATGCATCGGAACATGAGGTGAGCCCCATAGGAACTTCTTCTACACTAGCCATGAGACATTTCAAACCTGGCAGACTCAACTGTTGAATCCAAAACAGGAGAGGCACATGAAGGTCAAGTGCAATTTGTCATAAGATGTCTCAGCCATATTTAAGCGATGCGCTCGTGGTCCAGACCTTCGTCATCAAGGCTACTGCAGCAGTCCTTGTCTGCTGCCTAGTCCAAAGTGTGCACGTGACGGCCATGATCTTCCGTTTATAGAACAAAGAAGTTTGTTCACACCACTGCCGACAAAGCCGCGCCGGCTTATTTTATCGGCACCATGCGGATTTTGTTGTTTGCTTGCAGGGTGTGACATCATCGTGCACTGGATGGTGTGTTGATGTTTGTGCTGACGAGCCCATTTTTGCGAGGGCGAACAATTCAAGGCCAACCGGTAGTGGAATGGGTCTACACAGAATGGGTATATACGTTGGTTTCCCTCCTAATTGTCATTGCAGAACCGCGCTTGACTTGATAGGATTTATGCAAGTCATGCTGCACGTATGTTTGCAGGTGTGAGAGCACTTGGTCTAGTGTTGTGTATCTCTGGAGCAGCTGCAGTGGTGTGCACTAGAGTCAGGTAAGTCAAGGCATTGATTGGTAGTCACTTTGCTTCACTGTTGTTGTTATTTGCGTTGATGAGCACAGGGGTATATTGTTAATGCTGAGTATACAAGTCTGAAACGGAATAGCGCGGGCATCAGAGGCAGCACTGTGACTGCATAAGGCGGTAGCCGTGGGCATGCTGACTTGACGGCATCCTCACCTTCCTCCGGTTTATCATGGTGTGCCACATCAAATATTCACGAGCTGCCTAAATGATTGGCAATAGCCTCGATCATGCGCCACGTGCCTTGGGTGAATCATTGCAAGCGGTTCTGGCAGTGAGAGCGACAGCTGACCTGATGTTATGGAATCGGCACAGGAAGCACGGTGCTTGAAAGGAGCAACTTGAAAGATGACGCTGTAAAGCACTGGATGCTGTATAGTATGGATATAGACACAAGGAAGTGCGATGGTTGCTACACAGCTCGATACAAATGAGGGGACCACGATACGCACGATACCTTCCTTCCACTTGGTAGTGTAGGATTGTATCTAATATGTTTATCAATTATAATACAAGTATGATAAAATCTGACAGGATAGAATATCTGGCTGACACAGCTGTAACGAGTACACATCATTAAAAAAATTCAAGTCTAAAACCTAAGTTTGTGAGAATCCGCAAGGAACGATAGAGGTAGCACATCATTTTTGTCGCACGATATCTTATTCTTGTCGCACCTTGCGACAAACAAGATATTTTTTACTGCGACAAAAGTGAGCGCCGCGCTCATTTTTGTCGCAGTGCGACAAAAATGAGGGCGGGACTCATTATTATCGCAGTGCGGCAAAAAGGATATCAGGTAGCCATATTAACAGACTCGATTTTGGTCGCAAAAATTATCGTAAAATTTTCCGAACGGACGGTTTTTGCGAACTGAATTCTGAGACAATAAAACTAAAATACCCTCACAACTTTCATATCGCGGTATATAGGCAGCGAAAGTATTCAATGGGAATAAGGCATTCAGTTAGCCGATCGAGCCAGGATCATGCACATACAATCAACGAGATATGGTATATTTTCGTTACAAAAGTATACAAACACAATTTTGTATCAGGGAGCAATACACAACGAATAAAAATTAAGAGCTGTCATAACAACCAAGATCCTGTAAACGGATCTTAAGATAACCGAAAGCTAAAATTCTAACAGACGTAAAATAGTTTAAAACTAAAATTCTAACTCTACATAAGAAAATTCTACACGGCAACATGCGTCTCACCAGCGAGTATACATATTTGGAATACCTGCACACGATAAACACATACATGTCATAACCAAGATCAAAATAATAAAACCAGTTGCACACCCCGCGAGAAACAGCACACAAGCGCGAAATATGTGCTCGGAAAAAGTTACCCAATCCCTGCAAAATTACAAAGAGCAAAGTCAGTGAGAGCGGTTAGATTCGAACCCACACTGCACAGTCTGCGCAGATATCACCCTCATGAAAATAGTTGCACACACCACGAGAATCAGCACGAATACAAAACAGGCGCTCGAAATTAACAGAGCCCTGCAAAATAATAAAGAGTAGAGTCAGTGAGAGCGGTGGAATTTGAAAGCTCTTCAAAACACCAAAACCATCGGGCTGCAGTACAGCCCGTCAGACTACAAGAATGCTCGACGATGAGCACTCTAAGAAAGTACCGCCAGCAATGTTGCTGGCGGCATCACACATAGCGCAACAACGAAGGCGACCTGTAAAACAACGAAACGCTGCTCAGCAAGGATGTTGGGAATTAACCGTTAGTAAAAATAGTTAGTATGCGCGAAAAAAATACAGGCAGCAGAACACGGCAGGACACAGCAGAAAACAGTGCGAGGTGCGCCGCAAGACAAAACTTCCAGAATGATCGTGTGAGTGCGAATCGAGATGATATCTGATATGTGATAGCAGTCAGCCGCGGGTGTCTCGCAGGTGAGCAGATTTTGCCATGACATTCTTTGCCATGTCGATGTCGCTGATTGGTGATCACGACCGGGGGGCTTGGATATGGTTGAGGTCACGGAACTCACGATCATACTGTCACACTGAGAGAGATGTGGTCCGAGGTCGTTTTTAAAACCAGATTTGATCTCTGATCGATTTCAAAAGCTTGTCGCATTCAACTTTGTCGCAGACAGTGTCACATTATCCCGTGACACGTCAGCATCTCTCGAATGTCTGGTTTTTGTCGCATCATGAAACACCATACTTCAAAGAAGCGCGAATGTGAACGCGAGATGATGGCGGAAAAATTGTTTTCACCACTCGAATATTTTCAGCGATCTGAAAAACAAAACCAACCAAGTAACGTTTAGTAAAGATGAAAAAAAATATAAGTGACAAACGAAAGTAACGAAGGAAACTGAAAAGGAGAGGTAAAGTGAGTTGGATTTGAACCAACTATTTCGAGTGCAAAGGACTCGCGGGAATCTTCCCGTTCACTCCAAGTCAAAGTTCCACGCATGCCAAGGATGAGCGCGCTAAGCACACACAAAATAATGCATATACATATAAAAAAACATGCACTACAAACCTGTGACATATTGCAGCGAGCAAGAATGAGAAATATCATAACATGCAACCCGCTGGCGAGGCCACCACACGCTGCTGCACACTGCTGGACGGTGAAATGTGGAGCGTTGACGACTGTAGCGGTGAGTTTGATCTTTTACAGTATTCTACAAAAATGCCTACCTTCACTTCCCGTTGCGCGTTGGGCGTTAGAAGTCACAGCACGTCCTCGTCACGCGAACACGATCGACGATACCGATGACGATGACGAATTCTGCGAGACGTGTGCCATGCCATGCGATGCCATCGGACGATTGGAGATGGAATAATCCACCGCATGACGCTCGCGCTCGCGGGTTGGGGATCGCAGGCACGCAGGTCACGTATCGATCGCGCCCATTTTTTTTTTGAACGTCGGGTCCGTCTAAACATTTGTGTTCATCATCATCTCCATCCCTTTGTCATAATGGTCTAGTGGTAGCCCGTCGCTCTCATAAGCTGGAGGTGGTGGGTTCGAGTCCCGCTGGAGTTTTAACCGAACCATCTCAGGGGTCATTTTGGGGGTACTTCTTGAGCATTTTGGGGGTACTTCTTGAGTTACGATTTCGGCCGTTCGATTCACGAACGAGGGGTGCAGATTCTCCTAAAATTAAAAAATTTCAAAATTGTTTCCCCGAAAATCATTCGATATGTTCAATACTACTTCAATACGGGAGGGCTCACTTCAATACGTTGGCGATTACAGGCGAAATGGCGTATTAGACGTAGTTCGCCAATTCGACGAAACGTTTCGTCGAATTGCCGACCGCACTTTTTCAATACGTCTCCAATACGCCATTTCAATACGCCTGTAATCGCTAACGTATTGCAGTGAGCCCTCCCGTATTGAAGTAGTATTGAACAGATTCTCCTCTAAAAAGTTTTTTAAATTTTTGTAAAGGTCAATATGCGTGCAACCGCGTGCAACCGCCTGCAGGGCTCAAGGCAAGGATCACTTCAATACGTGAGGGCTCACTTCAATACGTGAGGGCTCACTTCAATACGTGAGGGCTCAAGACCTTGAGCCCTGCCTTTAGCCCCCCCTTTCAGTATGCTGCGGAAGTGTTGAAGTGAGCCCTAAAAAGTTGAAAAAACATGTTCTTCAATTCTTGTGAGACTTGTTATGTGGACCCAGGAGCTATATTTTGCGACATAGCTTGTGTGCGTTTTTTGTGGGGGGGTCCGAAAACCTACTTTTGGGTTATTGTTGCTTTACTTGAAAGTTCCTTCACCATATCGTCAATATGTCCGCAATATATGTCCAACATATTACAACATAGTAGCAGTACATTTTCGAAGGGTGATGGGCGTGGTAAAGGGGACTTCAATGCAGTATGGTCCGAGGAGATCAAATTGTTCATGGTGAAAAGCGACCTCGCCATGAACGATCCCCTCAATCATCATCACCAAGTGATGCGGAGCGACATCGAACCGGCTTGCCTTCGGCTAGAGCCGCCGCCCTCGTCCAAGGGAAGGCGGCCCCCCCCGTACAACAATCTTCGTTAGCCAAGCGCGCGATGAGAAATCCCGCGCAAGGCGGGTGCTTAGCCGATCGAGAGCCGATCAAACCTTCCAATGCTTAGGAGGGTACATCGCTCAAACCCCCTCCCAATATCATGCTCATATTCCCGGAAGGTTGGAGTACCGCGGAAGGCTTCCGCGACCCGGAGTATGAAACGATTACGAAGAAGGAACGCCTTTCGGCGTGGATTGCGCCTCCACATCTTCCAATATCTACGAGGGAACTGAAGTTGTCCGCGAGGAAGCACCCTTTCTCGTTCTTCTCGTTGAGGTTGTGTCTTTCTTGCTTCACAGGACTCTTTGCTACATGTATGCAACATGGTTACCATATGTTGCATACATATTGAGAGCATATTGTAGGGATCCTGGAACATATTGCAGGAAAGTCGATCCGCGCTATGAGGAAGTAGTGGACACGGTATGGCATTATAAGTGGCTGCCAACGCGACTGCTCCCGCACGATTTCTCCAAATTGGCGCACGATTTATCTCCAGACAATACCGCGTGGCCGGCTTGGGTACCACCTTCCGACATCTTGAAGCTAGAACCAGCAACGGTAACCTTTAAGGGGAAATCGTTTCGACTTGTTCCACCGGTGCCTAATTGCTTGCAACGGATTGTCGAAAGGATTCATGGCATGCAAGAGGCCAGGTAAGGGACTCTCGTGGGGCATGATTTCCCTCCCACCATTCCTCATGTGATACGCTGCAATAATGCTGCAGCACGCTATCGTGATGGTTGCAACATGTTGATGGGATGTTGAAGACATGTTGGGACGATATTGTGCAGAGATGCGGGCGAGGCGCCCCCCGAGGCGTACGAGGCGGCAAATTCAGCTCGTTTATACGACAGCAGGTACTATTTCGGGATTTCTGGATTCATTGATGTTGGCATTGTTGACGCGGAACGTAGTCCTCACCAATTTCCACTTGACGTTACCCCCGAGGGAGACAACCTACTGTACCATCGAATACGGAAGAAGCCTGCGACTTCTTCGAAGCTCGTCAATTTTGACACCGATCCATATGGAAACTGTTGTCTACCTAGTACACGATGGCAACTTCGAGGCGACTACGATACGAGTCGCTGCTGGTCGACGACTCTGGCCAACTCGATAATCCTACACGAGACAATGTGCGGGAGGTTCGGTGCCTTGGGCGACATTGGAGGAGCGGTTCGACAATAAATGATTGACCATATTTGATCCGTGCGGTTGGAGTTTGGTCTTTAAATTCAGTTACCACGGATGCCATGGCTGCCGAGATGGAAGAGCCCATGAGGTATGTGAGAATATTTAGGCACCTCAACTTGCATGCTGATTTTTCATGATATGATATGTTGCAATATATCGGAAACCGTTGCGGGTATATTGAATATGTGTGGGAGGACTGCTCCTCACAGGGCACTGTAACTACTGATGGGAGTCTTATATGGACTGCATATAAAGACTAACTGCCTAGGTACTGCTAGGTCAGCTCTTTAGACATAGGACTGCTATGTCTAGACTTACTACATATATTTGCATGTAAGAATTAGGTATTATATTTGACTTTTGCCATGCGGCTGTTTTTACTCTAGAAATCTCAACTGTTTCTTTGGCCTTGGCCATTACTTATTCACTCAGCTCTCTGAGGTAATCCTAGTCAGCATGGTCAAGTCTCATCAACCTATCATATGCTTGTACTACATTATCATGCAGTATGATGTGCCAGTATTCTACATGTCACATTATTACACAGTACAGTGGTACTGTGTACTCCCATATAAGGGGGGTCTCTTCCTCAACAGGGGTCTCGGGCGCTAATGCTGTAAGGCGCGTATGACACTTCTGGCATGTATGACATTGCTGAGTCATCCGCGCATGACACCGTGTGTTGTCCTAGCACAACTCCCCCCCCCTTCAGGTGGGAAGCGTCCTCGCTTGTGCTTAGATGCACAGTCGTTAGGCTGATTCGGAGCCCATGGTGTCCCACTCGCTGTCGTCGGACATCACTGGTGGCGGCGTAGGGCTGTACTCCGGCATCAAGGTCACCGGCTCCTCGTCAGCTTCTTCCGGATTAGCGCAGACTCTTTCATCGTTGAGATCTGTCTCATTTTCATCTCTCCAAAGCAGCTCCGCTAGGTATTCACACACCGCTGCGATTGCCCCCACGGGTTGTTCCACCGGTAGAGAGCTGAATAATTGTTTAAGCAAGGCTGCGGGGATGCCATACACGTGCCATCCAGCTCCCATGCCTGGTCTGGGGTCGCCCGACTCTCTGCTGGCGGAGCCGCTCTGCGCCATCTTCTCGTGCCGCCCATAACGGCGTTTGAAGTCGCAGGGGTTTTCGGGGTCGCAAGACTTCAGGGTGGCGATAGGCGCGTTGGTCCAGAAGTGGGTGGGTTTCTTGTAGGGCATACCATACTTACAATACGTAGCCAGATGCGGAGGTGGCAACCCTTGCATGCATCGGCGAGTGTGTAACCCATGGGGAGCTCGGCCACGCGGGTTCTCAATGAAGTAGAAGCTCGGCTGGAGGTACTTGATGATCTCCAACGTTCTCCGCACTTGTCTGTCAGCACCACGCAAGTTTCGTATCCCTACCGTTTTGGCTTGGCTATACTCCGTGCATGGGGGGCTCGCCCAAATGACGTCAAAGTGCTTGGGCGAGAACTGCCGATAGTCCCAGTGCAGGACGTTTTCGCAGTGAGTGGGCTTCCATCGGTTCTGGATGTCCACCGAGACTACCTCACACCCAGGAAACTGCTTGCTGAACTGCCGTTCGACGGAGCCTGTGCCACAAAACAACACCAAGATCCGTATTGGGCGTCGAGACGGCTGTAGGCATGCCGCCCCTCGACCAGGTCCTTGAGATGGCATGAAACTAGTGGATGACACCGTCGCGAATGTGCCCACCTCGTCGTCGGCTCGTTCTTCCGGGATCCACGCCATTCCGTCCGCCTGTAACTCTTCAGGATCCGTCAACCATATCGCTCCTGCTGACTCCTCGCGTTTGCGAGTGACTCTACTCTTTTCACGTTCTTGCCTCTTGGCCTCGACCTTCTCGAACTCCTGAAGAGCGCGGTTAGGTATCCCTTTTCGGCCAACTCCATCGAACTCGAGGTCCTCGCGAGTTTTCCATTCATTCTCGGAGCGCGGCATACCTACCCATTTGACCATGTACTCCGTCCATGTCCGCCCGCTACGTCTCCTCGTGCGTGACCTCTCAATGCACTCCACCGCCATCTCCTTACGACCGCTCACGTCCACAGGGGGAGGCGGAATCTCCGCACTCCTGTCCGCGAACTTGTCCTGGCCCGACTCCACTGGGGTGAGTCTATCCACGGTGAAGACGTCGTGCACCTTCCACTGTGGTGGTAGCTTCAGGCGGTAAGCCGCGGGGGCCCCTCGGTCCTCGGGGGCGAGCTCCATCTGCCGGTCGCTGTGGAAGGCCTCCAGCACTTCCATCGGGCCCAGGCGCTTCTTCAGCAACTTCTTGTGTAGGCCCCGATCCCCGGGCTGGGTGAGATGCGTGGCGTCCACCCACACCATGTCACCTATTGCGTACCGGCGAGCGCGATGGCGAGCATCATACTGGGCCACCTGCTGCTGCTGAGCTACCAGCAACCTATCGCGAGCAGTCTGCAACTGCTGAACAAACTGCCGGGCGGTCTCGTGGGCCGTGCCTTTCTTCACGACGTCCCCTCTCCCCCCCTTGGCGCGGCCCCTACGAGAGGCCAACGCAGCTTCTACGAAGAAGTCGAGCTGCGACGCTGGGGCATGCCCATAGCAAAGCTCGAAGGGTGTGAATCCAGTAACCGCGGACCTGGAGTCGTTAATGGCGTACTCCACCGGGGTGCACCACAAATCCCAGTCTGTCTGGTTTGTGTCAACGTAGGCGCGCAACATGCGCTCCACCGTGTGGTTTGTGTGCTCCGCTTGACCGTCCCCTTGTGGATGGTACGGCGTAGTGGAGGCCACCTGCACCCCCATAAGGCGATGCAACTCCATATGAAAGGCGTCACGGAAGCGAGAGTCCCTGTCACAAACGATCTTCATGGGAGCACCGTGCAGTCGCCAAACATGGTCGAAGTACATTCGTGCCACTTGCTCAGCGGAACTGTCAGAGTACAGCATGGGGACCACGTGCACCATCTTGGACAACTTGTCCGTGAACGTGGCGAAGGCGTCGTAGCCCCGCTCCGTGCGCGGCAGACCTGTGACGAAGTCAATGCTCACCCCCTGCCACAGCCTGACCGGGACCTGGAGGGGGTTCAGCTGGCCATCCGGATAGCTGTTCCTCGGGCGGGTCTGCTGGCATATCAAGCACGAGCGGGTCCAGTCGGTGACGTCTTTGTTCATGCGGGGCCACCAGAACCGCCGCACTATCCGAGCAAGAGTCTTATCTCGCCCGGTGTGTCCCGCCGCGGGAGACTCGTGCGCTTCACGCATGACTATCTCCCGAAGAGGAGAGTCGGACGACAACACCAGCTGGTAGCGTCCCTCCGCGATGCGCCAGATCATGTCGTCAACCATACGGAAGGTGTCCGTACGCTGGTGCGGGGCGGCTAAAAGCTCTTCCTTTAACATCGTGAGGTAAGGGCTACGTTCGTACTCCGCGCGTAGTGCTTTCACGAACTGGCATGCCTTCAGTGGTCCTTTGGTTGCGCGTGCCTTGGCCGCTGGCCCTGACGTGACCATAGGCTCGCTTGCACCTTGAGCGGCGGGCGCACGGGCACTCTTCGCTCGAGGCCGAGTCCGGCTGGCCGCTGGCGCCCACACCAGCAGCACGGGCCACCGCAGCGCTGGTCGGCCTCCATCTGGTGACTCAAACAAGCATGTAGGGTGACCCTTGGCATCCTTGAGGTCGAACACCTTGACCACGTGCAGGCCGTACTTGGGCTGGATAAGGGTGCGCCAGGACGCGTCATAGTCCGGCAGTAGGAACATCGCCGACGTGTTTTCTGGGTCGGCGCGCCACTCAGCCATAAAGTGGCGTAGGATCCTCTCAATGAGGTTGCTATCCTTGGTGTAGGGGGGGTTGCACCAGACGTGCTTTCCCCGCCATTGCTGCTTGAGGCACTCCGTCCAATAGGTGTCCACCTGGCGGTTGACGCCCATGGAGTCACAACACGCGTCCACGTCGAACGGGCCGTACTCCGCTGAGATCTCTTCGAACTTCTCCTTTACCAGTTTCCAGTCCTGCCGGTCTA
>LGRX02033791.1:0-37039 GCA_001247695.2 Cymbomonas tetramitiformis | reverse complement strand
AGGCCCGTCGTTAGTCCTGGTTTGGGAATTTCGACGACATGTCGGTCTGTCGCGTTTTTGATCACGGCGATTTGATTGGTTGAAAATTACAGAAACGCGACAGACCGACATGCGACATGGGTTACGATATCTTTTTGGGAGTTACGATATCTCTGCATGTCGGTGAAAACGAAAGATATCGTAGCTCCCCAAAAGATAACGTAACCCCATTTTGTCGCGTTTTTGTCGACCGATGTCGTGTTAATTTAAAATCTATCGTTAGATCAAAACTTTTTTAAGGGCGCACAGGCATTTAATGTAATGCATGTAATGCATGTCGGTTTTTCCTTTTTCGGTTCCACGTCGGCAAAAAGACATGACCGCGTTTTGTGGGGGAAAAGCGAAATAGTGAATCTAGCACGTGCGTTTCAATGATCGAGGCATTTGTGCCACCCGATGGGGGGAAAGAAATATAAATCCGGACGCCACGTACGCACGGAACGTCATGCAGTCCAGAGAAATTCCATCGTTGTTCCCGGTCACGCGACAGCGACATCCGACACGACACGACGACATGCCGACATCGCGACAAAGTTCCCAAACCAGGACTAACGACGGGCCTGACGTTCATGACATTGTCATCAACTTTCATTCTCGAAGCTTTACGCTTTACAGACTGCGTCTCATGTCATGTCATACGTCTAACGTCTTATGTGTCAATGTCCAGTCGACCAAATCCAAATATTTATACCGTCATAAAGTCTTCGTCTTATTTTAAAATTAAATAAGTCATATTAAAAATAATACTACAGTGTTAAGTTATACAGTGCTAAGTTATATTTATAATCAACAGTCGTGACACTGTGCAATTCCAATAAAATTAAAAATATATATATTATAATTATATTGACCAATTAAATATAAAGAGGCTTTGTATTGAATATTCTAAATATCAAATTATATACTGCCGCGTGCGACACATACTTATCCACGACACACGAATCGTTTCGCAGTTTTCATCTACGACGCTAAAGTGCGTAACAAGGGTTAAATTGAGTGGGTGTAACGCGTACGCTCGAAAAGCGTGACGCTCGAAAAGCGTGACGCTCGAAAAGCGTGACACAAAGGAGTGTTCGTTTTGGAATAGCTGGTTTTCGGCGAAATGAACCTTTAAAAATTTATACACAAAAGCGTGACATAAAAAACCGGATTTTTCAAAGAGGGGGACAATCTAAAGATTTTTCCCCAATACAACATATTGAATTTGCATGTTCAATACGTATGCAATAGGTCCGCAGTATGTATCCAACATACTAAATGTTCCGTTTCAATACATATTCAATAGGTCCGCAATATATATACAACATATTGAATTTGCATGTTCAATACGTATGCAATAGGTCCGCAGTATGTATCCAACATACTAAATGTTCCGTTTCAATACATATTCAATAGGTCCGCAATATATATACAACATATTGAATTTGCATGTTCAATACGTATGCAATAGGTCCGCAGTATGTATCCAACATACTGAATGTTCCGTTTCAATTCATATTCAATAGGTCCGCAATATATATACAACATATTGAATTTACATGTTCAATACGTATGCAGTAGGCCCGCAGTGTGTATCCAACATATTGAATGTTGACTTACAATATGTATACAATATGTGGGCAATATGTCTGCAACATGCCTTCATAGTGTTTGCGACATGCATGGTGCATGTCTCCAACCCTATACTACACATATGTTGAAGGCATATTGAAATAACTCTCTGCATCAGAACTTCAATATGTCTCCAATACGTGAGGGCTCATTCTAATACTATGTTGAACACATGTTGGAGCGCTTGCAGGCATATTGCACACATTTTGTAACATTTTGTAATGTATTGAACATTTATTGTCAATACGCGTGCAATACGCCTGCAATATGTGTTCAATACGATGTATTGCACGCGTCCAGAAACGTAGGGGTCTGGTGGTGCATACGGTGACTGGTCTGGTGGTGCTTCCTGCACCTATGGTTGTGGCAAGCCGCCATGGGGCTTCCCCGCACACGCGGGTCCGTGGGGGATGCCTTATATCCTTTCCCTTATTCCATTCATCTCCGTCATGGGGGTGGGAGCTGCCGCCTTCACGGCGGCCAATGACATCGAGTCTGTGCAAGTATCGGGTCAGGCTGCACCGCAGCCTGTGTTGTGCAGGGGGGGATCTCTGCATCTACGCTGGTATCACTGAGCTGGACCCCGTCACTCTGGATGCGGTACTGCACTCCCTGCCTGGGTGCCGCAGCGGTGGCTCACCGGCTGCCTGACCCACTGGAGTCCAGTGCTGCAAGCTACTCCAGTGGATATTGTGGTGACGGTGCTCCTCTGGACTTTGACCCCGAGTAGATCTGCTTTTGGCTCGGGCAGTACACCACTTTTCTCGTTTTCTGGTGGTGTGCTGAGATGTACTTTCACATCGACAACTTCTTCAATCTGGTTTATGCTTTTACTTTGACATCTTTGACACTCTTCAATCTGACTTGTTGACACAATGCTTTTCAGTTGTTTAGCGGGACATCTTTGCCCGTAGTTTTCTGCACTTGTGCTAGCTAGAGGGTTTCAGTTTGTGTATCAGAATTGCACAGCTGAATTAGCATTTAGGCCTGTCAACCTAGCTCCTGCCCTAACTTATCTTGACTTTTCTGACTTACCTGTCAGTCACCACCCACAGTGCTGGGGTGGTGTGCAGAAATCTGTATAGGCAGCCCTGACCGGGAGTCCCGGTGCAGGCCCCTATGACAGATTCCTAGGTAGCCAACACTGGACTGATGACTGGCCTGTAGGTTCGTGCAGTGACACACCGAGGTGTTACAGGTAGCTAGGTCCGAGACCGTTCCGACTCCGAGACCGTTCCGGGTATATCTAGCTTAGGGTTTATTATCTATAGAGAGTTTATCTATATTGGTTCCGTGACTGTCTGATATCCGTGAACCGGGATATTCCAGTATTCATTTCTCAAAATACACGATATAGGAGGTCGGTGGTGCGGTGGACGGACGCGTGTCGCTAGCAGTTCGGGAAAAGCGAACAACTTACAAAGCGTGTAGATTCGTTGCGCAGTGGCGGTGCGGCGGAAAATGTCGAAAAATGGCTAGCCATTGTCACCGTCCAGCAAGGCACCGTAACACGCGAAGTTCGGTGATTCCCCAAGGTGGATCGTAAATTCAAAACAGATTCCTTGCCACGAGCCTCACCGTAACGTCATGCTACACATCAGAGCGCGTCCCCCAAAGCGAAGACGCAACACGCGTCCACGCACCACCTACTCCAAGCGGCGACGCTTAGCCAATCAGGCTGGATGTGACACACCGACACTCAAATCTGTCACATGTCACTTCCTATAGTAGGCTGAGTGACCGTCACAAGTAGACGTGAAACACCCGTTAGGTATTTATGTTATCTTTGGTTTTATTCAACACACTTTTTATCGTTCTGATTCCGTAACCCTCAACTCGGGGTTTATCTCAACTATTTAGATATGTCCAGCAGACTTATATATCTAACAGGTTTGACCCCACTTACGCTTTATTTAGCCACTACGAGATTGCAATAATTGGAATGGGTCCACGACCTAGGGGAATATACCCGTTCGGTATATTCAGGTGTTATAATCAATAACGCAGTTGAGTGCTTTCATGATACATACTGAATAAAAGTGCGATAACTTAATAAACCTAAACCTACACCCGGAACGGTCACTCGGACTACTGTACAGTAAACACTCGATTTTAAGAAAACAGGAATTTTAGGCCAGCCTAGCAACTTTCTTATTTATATATAGATCTTAAATATGGAGTGTTATGTGTTAAATATTGTGAAGAAATCAAAAAAGCTGGCTACTTTCTTATTGGCGGGTTTTCTTATTATTGAGTGATTACTGTACTCATACTCGTACCCTAGTCACAATCTCAGTTTGGACTCTCTGTCAGGGCTGCCTGGTCAGAACTCAATACGGAGGCTGCGGGGAGGAAACTGAAAACTCTCGCTTCTTCGTTTCCATCATTCCTCGTTTCGCGGATGGATTCTGATTGGCGGAACACGAAATGAGGAAAGAATGAGGAGGATGAAACGGGAGGAGGTTTCCGGTCTAAAATGGGGGGTAAGACCCCATCTGACTCGTCATCGTCAATTCATTATTATGTCAGTCTGAGTCTGCAGTCTCGTGAAAGGTGGGTGAGTGCTCTGCTGCTGACCTCCATCTCCATCCTCCAGCTCGACCTCTCTGACGTAAGTGATGTGTCACAAGTATCGTGTCACCGTATTGCTGTAAAATATTGTTTATCGAACGGTCAGAATCAAGTCAAGGCAAATTGGTCTCGCAACATGAAGCTTTAAAAGTTCCAACAACAGGCACTTCCTGCATTTCTCTTTCCTGGACTTCGTATCACATTTACACAATCATGGGAACTCCATTAATGGACTCTCATCACGTCCACAGCTTTTGGGGTCTTAGTCCAGCACTGGACCTTATGGAGGTATACGCGGCTGCTCAGCTCCGTGTGGCCGATGAGCACAAGGTGAAAGCGGACGGCAAAGAGGTCAATAGATCAATTTTGCAGGTCCGTATTCGTGCGTTCTGGTCCGTGGATAATTTTTTGATAACAACACTTTCAGTCCAATTATAAAAAACAGGATGTGCTTTTTCGTTGCCATAGTGAACTACTTCTAGTCTGTCGACCATCTCTCCAGGAGGCCGAGACCAACTTTGGACTCACGCACTGCATGTCGTTCCAGAAGTTTATATACCGAGCTCAAGCACCCAAATGTAGCTTGTAAAATCTAATAAATATCGTTGTGCTTATATCACTGGTATGGTTAGGTTGCGCCATGCGACTGTCGACATACAGCGACAACGATAGCACGTTCGTGGAGACGAGCTCCTGAGAAAGTTGCTGTGACTGTATGGGAGCCGTCGCCGGAAGGACTTGCTCGCCACATGCTTTTACTAAGCATTCTTCTAGATACCCAATTAATCGCTCGAGGTACGACTCGTAGTCCATTTATTGTTCGGCAACGCCTCTGTCCTCACGCCTAGCATCACTATCACTGATGTCAAACATATGAAACGTGACATCCTGTATCGAAGTTTTGATAGGCATCCAGCCTACAATTCTTTACGAGGGCATACCAAGAATTGAAGATTTTCTGGTCTGAATTCCTGCAGTGTTTCCTCATCGCACATGTCCATTTGCTTCTTCTATGCCACTTTCTTGAATTCTGCTTTACCCTGATTTCGCTGAATATTACGCACTATCACGCAAGTATAAACCCCGCGTATTGGCCCTCCGCGGTGATTGGAACGTCTTCAAACTGTTTTTATGGGCTCATATCTCCAGATCGCGTGGAAACTTTTCTTGAAGTTCATGGGAACGCCAAGCTCCGCGAACGGACCGCTGAGTACATGGGTGAACCCCCGCTATCTGTCCCACCGACACTGCACAAGCGTCTTCCGAGGAGTGGGTAACATACTCATCGTTTTATGCGTAGATGTCGTTGCCTGTGAGGACAGAGTATCCGAGGCAAATGTGAGTCGACCTGCCAACAAGCGCACAAGTGTGCGAACGCCAGCGGGCTGGTCGGTGACTGTTACGGCCATTTCACTTTAAGTCGAGCCCGCTTACAGAGCGATAGATGCCCTGTTCTGAGCTGTTTACAGCTAAAGCTAAGCTCCCTGCAGCCGTCAGCAGCAATGGCTAACCTACTAGGAGCCATCTACGGCGATAGCTGCCCTCTCTTGAGCCGTCCGCACCTTCCCCTATCTGTGTCACAACCGCACAAGTGCTCGCCGTGGATACGTTCCTTAAACGCCAGGAGGGTCCCGTTCTCGTTGCCACCGCCAAGGCTGGCGTGCAAGCGTGGTCTCGTGCAAAGCGCAAGACTGTGAGGCCCTGGTCTCTTTTGGACTTAACGGCTTTTTGGCGGCGTTGTCGAGGCAGAGGCAAAGGGGAATCATCTTGCCGATGTCGTGCTGGGGGCGGCTAACAAAGAGGAAGTGGGCGAACTTGGGCGCCTTTTTGACCTTTCGCAGCTGAAGGTGACACCCTGAAATAGCCTTCCCCACCACGGATAACCGAGGGAGCAGAGAGAAGGTGTACGGTGTAGGTTCCGCAGGGTCAGAATTGCGTCTGGTCGTTGGGTAACTTCGACGGCGATACACAGGGCAGCTCCTGTCATTCATGGCGCAAGGATAGACCACTGGAGCTGATTTGATCTACAAGCAGTGTAACCTTTGGAAACGGGACGGATTTCCCGCGTCGTTGCGCCTCATGGCTATGCGAATTCATGATCTAGGTACCAGGGTCGCTTGGATACGAAGTATGCGCTCCACCAGGCCATCTGCAGGGTTGCCAGCATGCCCCGCGATCGAGGCCCTGCATTTGTCTGCAATGGCTGGCCTGAACTGAACCACTGGGCCTGACTTCTGCCACAGTTCAAGGAGAGAGATGACCTGGTGGAGATTTTTCGTGGATACTCCCGCAAGGTAGCTGCATATGCACCTTTTCAAACTCTTTATCATCACCATTATCATCAGGCTTGCGTGCCTGCCGTGCTGTTGTTACTTGCACTGTTGGAGTCAGCACTGCCGTTGCCACAGCCTGCTCGGCTGCGGAGCGGTCAGCACTGCCGTTGCCACTGCCTGCTCGGCTGCGGAGCGGTCAGCACTGCCGTTGCCACTGCCTGCTCGGCTGCGGAGCGGTCAGCACTGCCGTTGCCACAGCTTGCTCGGCTGCGGAGCGGTCAGCACTGCCGTTGCCACAGCCTGCTTGGCTGCGGAGCGGTCAGCACTGCCGTTGCCACAGCCTGCTCGGCTGCGGAGCGGTCAGCACTGCCGTTGCCATAGCCTGCTCGGCTGCGGAGCGGTGAGCACTGCCGTTGCCACAGCCTGCTCGGCTGTGGAGTGGTCAGCACTGCCGTTGCCACAGCCTGCTCGGCTGCGGAGCGGTCAGCACTGCCGTTGCCATAGCCTGCTCGGCTGCGGAGCGGTGAGCACTGTTGTTGCCACAGCCTGCTCGGCTGCGGAGCGGTCAGCACTGCCGTTGCCACAGCCTGCTCGGCTGCGGAGCGGTCAGCACTGCCGTTGCCACAGCCTGCACGGCTGCGGAGCGCCACTGCTCTTTCTGCAGCTCTCCGCTTTTCCGTCTCTTTCTATCACTTGGGGAGCCCTCAAGTTTCTGATCGAAATATGTTACCTCAATGCCATCTCAAACTGAGGATTAGTTTGAGAACACCTCTGCATACCCTGTAAGATCCTCTCTATTAGGTTTCAGTGTTGTCGTAAAGCACAAACCTTTCGTTGATGCTCCGTTGCTTATGATAGGTGGACCACCCACGGTTTTCACCTCACATCAGCCCTCCAGGCAGGTACACTCTGCTCCTCCAGGCAGGTGCACGCTGCCGCTCCAGGCAGGTGCACGCTGCCGCTCCGAGCAGGTGCACGCTGCCGCTAGCCCGTCAGAGGAAGGGACCCGAGCAGGTGTCACCAATTCCTTGGCTGAGCACTTCTGGGATCGTCACTTATCGAGGTCACTTTGACTGTGACCGATTCAAGTGACTCACAGCGCTGCTGCGGTCTGTTCGAGCCGCTGCCACTATGGCTACGGCGAATCAGGGTTAATACCACTAAGCTTACTGCCATCACGCGTCACAGGTGAGGTATGACATGGATGCGGCGTGGGACTGGAGGAAGCGGAAGTTCTACGGGAATCGATACGACTATGTGAAAAACCTGGTGAGCACCTTCGCAGCAGGCGCAGTGTATAGCCACGATTATGCTGGCAGCCGGCTGAGACTTTCGGGGGTTGAGGGTGGAGCCGCTGAGGCAGTGCTGGCAGCCGGCTGAGACTGTCGGGGTTGAGGGTGGAGCCGCTGAGGCAGTGCTGGCAGCCGGCTGAGACTGTCGGGGTTGAGGGTGGAGCCGCTGAGGCAGTGCTGGCAGCCGTCTGAGACTGTCGGGGGTTGAGGGTGGGCCCGGTGAGGAAGTGCTGGCAGGTTTGAGGGGCCGTGACACGTTGTGGTGGCACTGGGGGCTGAGATGTGAGGGATGCCTCGGGGTCATCCAGGTGGACTGGGACTACCACATGCGCCTGCTGCCATACGAAGGTAGCATTGTATACTTCCCGCACTTTCGGCAGTGGCGCTCTGAGGGTATTGCCTATGACATCCGCGACTCCGTATTCATTGAGCCCAACCGCTCCCTCATCAGCACCGCCGAGGGTGAGTGCCCTGCACCTCGCCTCTGCCTCAAAGCCTGCCAGTACCCTTCATGTGCGGCTGACAAGTCTTAGCATCCCGTCCCACCCCCAAGCAAGCCGCCTGGCAGGCTCCACCTGCCGCAAGGAGCGTGTGTGCTGAAGGGGCCCAGAAAGCCGCCAATAGGGTATGCTCTCTGGTGGCCTACCTGCCTCGAGGAGTCTGTGCTGGAGGGGCCCAGAAAGCCGCCAATACGGTATGCTCTCTGGTGGCCTACCTGCCTCAAGGAGTGTGTGCTGAAGGGGCCCAGAAAACCGCCAATAGGGTATGCTCGCTGGTGGCCTACCTGCCTCGAGGAATCTGTGCTGAAGGGGCCCAGAAAGCCGCCAATAGGGTATGCTCTCTGGTGGCCTACCTGCCTCGAGGAGTCTGTGCTGAAGGGGCCCCACCAGCCTTAAGGGCGTGTGTACTTCCGTGGTCATGCCTTGTGAGCAGTTCTGTTAGTGTCCCGTGTCCCCCAGCCAGAAACGATCGAGCCAAGTGGTGAGTTATTGGGTGAGACGGCAAGCCCATAAGGGCGCTTTTTCGAGAAATCTCGCGAATATCTACCGGAGTGGCCCACAGTGCGCACTATTGAGTCTGGGGGGCGCACCGGCAGGACTAGCAGCTTTGCAGCCCTATCCAAGAAACCTACGGCGCCACTAGGACGTAAAGCGACGCACTGTGGCCAATCACGTTACAGCGCACTGGCCTCAGGAAGCATACCGGTCAGCAAGGTCAAAGGGTGTCGAGGGCGAATACGCCTGATGTCCCAAGTGCCACCAACCTCGGCACAGCACCCTGTGCTCGCGCACCCAGTCACACGCGAGGGTATCACTGCGCCGGCACGACACTTCGCAAATAATGTACAGCGCTTTTGAGGGGCCTTGAGCCATCTCAGTGACGTGCGGGGAGGGGAGGGGTGGGGAGGGCCTGAGCTCGGCAGGGCGCACGGTGGAATATCAAGACAGGCTGATGATGGACCGAGGGCGCAGCGTGACCACCAGGGGGCTTTACTGCGACATCCAGGCATCTCCGTACCTTAGTTTCGGCATCGACAGCGAGGAAAAACGGCTCTTCAAAACGTGCGCTCCCGCACGCTCTGCGTCGCAAGCCCCTGTCTGGCGCCCTCTCTGTTCTCGCAGTGACGGTCCGCTGGTGCACCCCCTTCTCTCGTGGCCGGACAGCTCCACCCCCGAGCTTGCTGCACGCGTTTACACGGGAGCCTGAGGGTCCATCGTCCGGGGGGTTGGAGTGCAACCCGCAGAGCCAGCAAAGTGCATCTGAAGTCCTCTCAAGATATCGCGGAGTTCAACGTGTTCGCTTCCCAGGAGGTGGGCCCGCCGCACCTTCTCTCCTGCTGCTGAACGGGCTGGCACCATCTCACTTGCCTACGCTCTGGCCTGCCTGGAACCTGAGCGGAAGCTCGCGATGCACTCTGTGCAGGAGCTCTTCTACAACCAGCGCTACAAGCTCCATCTGGAGAATGACGACCGCCCTGAAGGCACTTTGCCAGGTGCCCCCGCCCCCGCCCGCCGCCCCTAGGTAGGCAGAGATCTATGCGTAGGAACTCCGCCCCTTCCGCCATCCTCTATATCCACCAGCTGGTGGCACGCTGGAGTGCTGCGGAGCGCCTCCGCGGCTCGGCCGTCGTGGAGGGGCGCAGGTCCAGGCGCACAGGACCGACGGTTATGGCTGTAGTGAGTCGCTCCGTGCCAAAATGTGCTCATTCCCTCCCCGGCACAATTTGCAGGACGATGAGAACAAGAAAAGGCATGACGCAGAGCAGCAGAAGAAGGCGCAGATGCAGACGATAACGGAGGGTCCGGAGGGGGAGGAAGGGGACGAGACAGATACTGGCGAGGCCAGCACCTCCACACAGGTGAGCGTGCCGAGCCTCTGCCTTAAGTATGTCCAACCCAGTCGCCTGTTCTCCTTCCTGAGCCCCCCCCCGCTGCTGCCCGGAGCAGGCTCATCCGAACCACCCCTGTTGTCCCCCTTGTGCAGCCTGGTGCACGCCCACCAAGCCTTCGTGCCCCCCTGGCCGTGCTGCACTGCAGAGCCGCGCGCATCGCTCGTGGCAACCTCGGATGCTACTGTCTTGCACCGCTGATGTGGAAGTGCGGGTCATGAGGCAGAGGTCTTGTGTTGTGGGGAGGGCTTCGGAGGGCCGCTGTGAGTGGGGAAGGGGGCTCGCGTGAGTGATCCGAAGGAGCCTTGGGGGTATGTGGAGAGTGGGGAAGGCTCGCGTGGGAGTGATCCAAAGGAGCCTTGGGGGTATGTGGAGAGGAGGAAGGGGGCTCGCGTGGAGTGATCCGAAGGAGCCTTGGGGGTATGTGGAGAGGAGGGAAGGGGGCTCGCGTGAGTGATCCGAAGGAGCCTTGGGGGTATGTGGAGAGTGAGCGAAGTAAGACGTCAAGTCATCTCCGGAAGGCCTCAAGGGGAGCGCGGGTGGGTGTGCTGCAGAATGAGTTTGACGAGATTTCAACCATCCACGCAGAGGACTTGAGCGAGGACGCGAAAGCGCGAGCAGCGGCCACGGTCGCGGGTTTCACGATCACTCTGCTGACGGGCGACATTGAGAAAGCGCTCCTAAAGCGTGGAAAGTACAAGAGCAAGTTTGATGTGATCACAGTCGGCAACTCGTGCGTTTCCTGTGCACCTCGAGTCATATCTCCCCCTTCCTGCCCTCTGCCCTTTCACGCCCTCTCCTGTTTCCCCAGACATCAACACCCATTTTCTTTCACCGTGCCAAAAAATGGGAAGCCTACTGTGGCTCTTAGATATGGAAACGAATGTTGCTTCAGAGACCTGAGCCCAGTAAAGCACGAATGGTGTGACCCAGTTGGCGGCTCGAGCGTGTCATTTTACATTTTCTGCGCTGTGACCCAGTTGGCGGCTCGAGCGTGTCATTCTACATTTTCTGCGCTGTGACCCAGTTGGCGGCTCGAGCGTGTCATTCTACATTTTCTGCGCTGTGACCAGTTGGCGGCTTTCTACATTTTCTGCGCTGCGACCCAGTTGGCGGCTCGAGCATGTCATTCTGCATTTTCTGCGCTGTGGCCCAGTTGGCGGCTCGAGCGTGTCATTCTACATTTTCTGCGCTGTGACCCAGCTGGCGGCCCGAGCGTGTCATTCACATTTTCTGCGCTTGTGACCCAGTTGGCGGCTCGAGCGTGTCATTCTACATTTTCTGCGCTGTGACCCAGTTGGCGGCTCGAGCGTGTCATTCTACATTTTCTGCGCAGTGACGCGGCGCCCGAATTCTAAATCTAGCAGATGATGAGGACTTGGGAAGGGGATGAGCCGCTCAGGATGTCACATCGCGTCAAGGACGGGCTTGAGGAGCTAGCCACTGCAAGTGGCGTCCTGGCAATGGAGGACGCGCGCTACATGTTCAGCCTGAAGAAGGAACAGGTGCAAGGCGGCTTGATCCCATGCTTCTGCCATGTTGGCGCATCCCCGCTGATATGTTTCATCGTGCTGTGTTTTAGCAAAGAACCATGGAAACCTCTGTGATGAGTGAGTGAAGGGGCACAGAAAATATCAAGGAACTTTCATTGTAATGCAAGAACTTCAAGCATAGCGTTCGACATGCCCACTCCCATATCGTGCACATGGACCTGTGAGAGTGCCTGAGGCGAGGATGTGTGGAGGTGGGGCTTGTGGGGTATAGACGGAAGAATTTGCACACAAAATGAACTTGTTCGCACAAGACGCAGGGTGGTGTCGCCTCAAGCAAGTGGATGGGCTGCATGCAACGCACCACATTCACACGCGCTTTCCCGTGGTGGAGGCAGCTCGAGCGCCGGTGCTGCCACCCTATGAGTCACGGTGCGTGCTTATATCGCCCTTGCGCAGCCGCATCAGAATCCTTTGTAATCCCATCGCGTCACGGCTGATGCAGAACGCTGCTATTTCTCCATGCTCTGTTTGCAGATGCACTCTGACTTCTGAAGCACGTCCAGAGATGGGAGATTCTTTGCTTTTACAAACAGACTATTTGCAAGATGTGGTCTGTATCGCCTCGGGCTTACGCCGAGCCATCAGGAAACACCTCAATGGCAATAATGCAAGGCTGCCGCTGCGTGGCCTTTGCTACACTGCGTTGGATGCACTGTCACAGGAGCCCAGTGTGTGGATTTGACATACAGGTGTCGCTTTGCCTCTGGCATGACGCCACAGCATGTGCATGTGCTTGCGGTACTAAGGGCTTCCACTAATGGCTTCCATCCATGCTTCATAGGAGATGATGCGATGGTGCTCACTTGTTGGACCGTGATCACTGCAGAGAAAAGAAAGCGCCAAAAAAAGAAGATGAGAAGGCAGATGTTTCTATCGAGGAACCGGTGGAAGAACCTAAAGAGGAGGTGAGTGTCGGCTCTCATTAATGTCCTTGGGTGGACTGAACTTAATGTTACCGTTCTCCAACCAGTCTGAAGTCCCGAAGGCACTTTCGCCATTCAATTGTCACCGTATGTCATGGGGACATGTGCTTTACCTGCCAGCTTGAGCTTACACGAGCAACTTAGTGAAGAAGAGGGTTGTGGTTGGAGTGAGACAGACCCTCGGCGAGAACCTCACTCCGAAGGTGGAGATGCTTTCGGTTAACGATCCTCAGAATACCTCTGGAGAAGCCGCAGAGAAGTGAACGTCTGTTGCTCTCGGTGCTATGAGGTGTAGATCGCATGTGACTCTTTACTCTGGTACCAGAAGTGTCTGCATTGTTGAGAATGTGATTAGAGTAGCGAACAGTATAGCTCGACAACAGGCCACCTGACCTTTTGTGTGCTCGATACCACATGATATGTAAAGTAGATCGTATAGAGTAGTCTCTTAGTGCTCAACAGCGTTCAATATGCAAGACGTTATGTGCATGATGCGCATTCCGAAGAAACCATGCTCGAACTTAACGTGTGGTAGGTATCGCTCATGCGACAATAGATGCATCCTACACAACGTATCTAGGTCCACTTCTAAGATCGCGACATGTCGCAAAGTCATCCGATGCATGTCGCGTGCCGGACTTTGCAAATATCGGGACACTGTCAAGATCCCCATTGTGATTCTGTCGCGACATGCATCGGAGACCTGCCTGAGACCTTCTCCGACTCGAGAATTCCAGCATGGCATGCGTACGTGGTGAAGGTTCACACATTTTACAGTCCGATCAAAATAACTGTGACGGCTGAAATTGCTCCAGAAAACACCAAATATCAAGTCTGAGGTACATGAAGCAAAATATTCCTACCTTATCACTACCGTATCCATCTTCCATCCCTACTATTGGCGAGCAGAGGTCTGGAACATCAAACGTCCGACATGTCTGTCGATGTGGCGCAATAAACTGCCGTTTTTGAATATTAGTCTATGCTATCTAAGTTGATCCATCTTGACTGTCAACTAAAATTATTATAATGTCTAATTAAATTCTGCGTATAGTAATAAAGTGATCGCGGGTTGAGTAAGCTGCATTTGGTATGGAATGGCATTTATACAAAACTTTTGGGTCAAGTATGATTGCGAGAGAGTGAGAGACGCAAACGCTAACCTGCTGAACCTGAACAGCGCCCCGTAAGTTGCGCTCCAGCGGCTGTTGTTTTCGGTACACTAGCGTATACCAAACACAGCATAACTTTGCATATGAGTTCTAATACGTGTTAGGAACAGCATGTTTTTTGCGCGGGCAACATCCGTGCAGTAATCGGGATGCTGGACGGTTCTTGTGAGGGGGGGGGGTAATGGGCGTGAGCCGAGCCAGCTATCTCGACTCACGCCCAGCAGAAACGCATACATCACCGCACAGC
The DNA here is from genome assembly GCA_001247695.2 of Cymbomonas tetramitiformis. Classification (NCBI taxonomy): domain Eukaryota; kingdom Viridiplantae; phylum Chlorophyta; class Pyramimonadophyceae; order Pyramimonadales; family Pyramimonadaceae; genus Cymbomonas; species Cymbomonas tetramitiformis. Next base: position 22,969 of record LGRX02033791.1, on the reverse strand, counting down.
ATATCACATAAATCGCATACGCATATTCAACATATTTTGAGCATCTCACAGTGCGTTACCTCTAGCGGAAACGCGGATGGCAACCGCGTCCACATTTCCGCTAGGGTTTCTTCCCTCATTCGCGCTCTCGCCTGCAAGCGAGTATGCGCATGGGATGAGGGGAGCGTTAGCAAAAATAGTATTTCGTATGCGTTATCTTTTCGGAACAAATTGCACAGACTGAACGGTCAGCCACACATCTCGCAGTGGGCTGACGCATTCATTTGGGTAAAGCGGGCGGAATTTCAGGATTTTGAAACCTCCAAAAGATGCGATATAGGTTATCATCCTAGGCGAAACGGGTACCAACACACTCAGTATGAATATGTGATGATATTTGATAGCAATATGGTACTTAGATTAGTACACAATGTTAGAGGTTGTAGTATCCACCCTGGCTTACCACCACGCATTGTGCGATTCGTGCCAAGCAACAGAGGCATCCGATTGGTAAATCAGACCGTGATAATCACGACGCGTGTCCCAGCGCGACGGGGCATACAAGGCTACCCACGAAGCGATTCACAGCGCGAAACACACATACGTGTAAGTATGAGCGAAGGTCGCTGCATACACAGACTATATCAGCACGCACCACGTGATTATCCGTGCACGCGCGATAATGCATGCTGCGTTACGAACACATGCATGTCGGTAGGCAGCTGGCTCGATACCGCGTACCCTTTGGAAATAACGTCTCAAAGCCGAACTTGTGCGCGGTCGTCAGGAACGGACCGTTCACCTCGCGTGCGTATATACTATACTTGCAATATTCCTGCAATATTCGCACTGACCACTTACAAACAAGTCTTGACTTTGTGTACGATAGGTGTATTGTAGCCGTGTCGTCCTGAGCTGAGCTTTGGATGCAGCTGGCTCGTTTACACACGAGGATGCTACTGGGTTGCATGCATTGATGGAAGAATATATAGCTCATAAGCCATGACCGTTCACGTCATCACGTCACATCAAATACTGCAAACGTTCCGTGCGTGCTGTTGTTAAGCCTTGTTATGTCTTGTTCGAGTGTAATGTATATATATATATATACACACACATACACATTACTTCACCGGGCACACCGGGGAGGAAGGGGGAGGGGGTTCCGGCTTCACTTAAATTACATATTTAACAAATTACAATTAAGCAAGGAGACTGTACAAAACGACAATCCATTACAAAAAGCGACAGAGGTCAGACGCAACACGAACAGTAGAGCTGCACAACTCAAACTGGTCCGTTTATTTTTTAACAGTGGCCATTTTCCGAATCCGACAGTCCATGTACGATCCCAGAGATCAAAATACGATGCATTCCTTTGTCGCTCCCCAGGAATCTCTTCGGACCTTCCGATGTTCCCAATCTAAAAACCTTGGACGGCTCAAATTTAGTTGGGCACCCCTAACGAACAGCCACCGATTATGTGACTGTGACACGCAGGATCAAACATTGATATTGTACAAATTTTATTGAACGGTGCAGATGGATTGATTCAACTCCAAGAATTACGGGGATGTGGGGCATGCGTGGGGTCTGCCACGGCATAATTTTAGGATGGGACGCAATTTTAATGACCAAGATCTTCGCGGCATCTTTATATTTTTGATTCCCTACATCGCGGCCAGATATTTGGTTTGAAAGTATGCAACCATTTTTCATTGATTCAGTAAGGTGACAAGGCATTTCCCCTCGACAGAGTCGCGATAGCTGATGGGGTCCGTTGTGTGAAACGTATCGAGATACAGACGGAAGCTGATAGTACTACGGTTGAGAATGGAAGCGAAATGCCATTCCAAATCTGCCGCGCAAAGTATCGACACCCCGTCGCGAAGGTGCCGCGAAGTCGAGAAGTGGACCAAGATGCGGTGTGTAGTACATTATATGCACTCTGCAATGTTGGAAAGCAATTCACGATTGAAATTCCGTAGCTCACAGTCACTCAATAGCTTCTAACTTGAAGAATATTCATGATATGCTATGAACCCAGTTTTTTGTGACAACGACGAGTTGATGTTCGCATATTTTGCACCGAATGTAATTTCTTGATCACCCATATGTCTTACACTGCTTACGACGAATTCCCCTGTTGGATATATCAGAGTACAAACCCGCCATTGTAGGAGGCTACACTCCAGCTTCTTCACTTCTTTACACTTTCGGGCTGATCTATTACTAACTATTAAACGACCGCACGAAGTATGCTTTCGATACTACGGCGGTCAACTATCCGGAATATGATTTCGATATTCACTTCAAGTTATGCTTTCAATGTATGCTTTCAATACACATATACAACTGTTACGGTTTCGTACTTTTATGTTACTTTCTACTCAGTTCAGTTCTCATCTCCGAAGCTGGCTGCCATAGAGTTCTTAAGCATCATGAAACTCAACTCGGAATTCAACTGTACTATGTACTCCGTACAGCAGACTAGGCACCTCACATCAACATCATTCAGATCGGTCCTACTGTACTCCGTACTGAGTACTTTTATAGTTGTAGTTGCTTTTTGTACTTAGCCGTTTTCTTAGCCCTTTTACTTGCGTCTCTGGCCCTTGTGCTTGCCTCCTAGCACAACTCCCCCCCCCTTAGGGAAGGTCACGTCCACGCTGACCACGTCGGACCAGTAAAGTTTTTATACAGATCTTCTACTGTTGCTCAGGATGATTATACAGGTCTCAGCCGCCTGTTGTCTGGGATGACATTACACTTCCCATGACACACACCGCAGTAAGGAGTTCAGCCTCTTAAGCACAAGGGTCGGCCTCTCACCGGTCTGCCATCTGCACTACCAGGCTCCCCCAAGGCTCGAGATCTCACATCCATTACTACGCTCAAGGTTTCAAACCTTCCAACACGGCACACTGCAGGTGATGACAATAGGTTTGCCAATTACCCGGCAGTTCTCGGGATGCCGGCCCGGAGGAAAGGTTTTAAACCCCTACCGCCTCCTCGGGATGCGCAGAGCTTTTATCCAGATCTCCAACTGCCGCCCGGTCATGCCAGGTCTAGAGCCAATGCTCTCATGAAATGGATTATACAGATTTCCACCTGTTGCCTGGCTGTGCCGAGGCTAGAGTCACTGCTCTATTGGATGGATTATCCAGGTTCTCACCTGTCGCCTGGCGCGCTCGCGGTGGCTGCCATCTGCCACTCGCGGCGCGCTCTCTCCCCCCCAAAAGAAAAAAGGGCCGCTCCCGGACGCTTCACTCTCGGTGGCCCTAAGGGGAGGGCGCAGGTGAGCACCTCGGTGTGCTCACCTCGTGGCGACACGCATGCAAGGGTGGGCCTCCTTGCAGGCGCGTGGCGATGCGTCCCGTCGAGACGGGTGCACTCGCCCGGAGCTTGGGGCTCGCTGGCCTCATCAGCACCCCGAGTGTGGGTGCCGCGCTCCGCGCTCGGCGGCGGGGCATGCGTGCGCGGTGTGCCGCTCCCAGGCACGCGCATCAACCTCTGCAAGGAGGCCCGATGCGCCTGGATGCGGTGCACACGCTGCGCGCTACCCCCAGGCACCATGCGTCTAGTGTACCTGGCGGGGCAGCGGCGCGTCACGCAGCCCGAGACAGCGCAGCGAGAGCTGCTGCCTCATGGCGGTGCGCCTGGCGCGCTCGCGGTGGCTGCCATCTGCCACTCGCGGCGCGCTCTCTCCCCCCCCAAAAGAAAAGCGGTCCGCTCCCGGACGCTTCACCCTCGGTGGCCCTAAGGGGAGGGCGCGGGTGAGCACCTCGGTGTGCTCACCTCGTGGCGACACGCATGCAAGGGTGGGCCTCCTTGCACGCGCGTGACGATGCGTCCCGTCGAGACGAGTGCACTCGCCCGGAGCTTGGGGCTCGCCGGCCTCATCAGCACCCCGAGTGTGGGTGCCGCGCTCCGCGCTCGCCTACTGTTTCTACTCTAATTCATAAACCTCGAAATACTTTCCCAGTACGCCTCGCGGGCCCCCTCGTAGAGGTGGACTCTCCAGATGGTGTTCGCTTCCCCAAGTGCGCAAGGATGTGAGCATGGAGCAACCGATAGTTGTCTGCGCACACCCTTAGCTAGGCTCGTGAGCGCTATGCTCTCAGCCTACTTTGGCTCGGCAACGCCACTGGGGTCCAGTGCGACACCCACCGAGCTCCTCGTGCCACGGGCCCCTCGCCTCCTACGTGAGGCTATCCGCCTTCTATCGCGGGCCCCTCGGCTCCCGCGGCGACCTGCTCGCCTCCCCCGACGGCATGCTCGCCTCGTGGGGGTCGCGCCTATCGCACTCCGAGCATCGCTCCTCCCTCTCGCATCCTGCGACGCGGCCTGGACGCCGAGAGCCTGCGAGCCTGTCGAGTCCAATGCCTCGGCCGATGGCCCGACCACGCCTCGCCTATCATGGGTCCCTCGCCTCCCGCGGCGACCTATTCGCCTCCCCCGACGGCATGCTCGCCTCGTGGGGGTCGCGCCTATCGCACTCCGAGCATCGCTTCTCCCTCTCGCATCCTGCGACACGGCCTGGACGCCGAGAGTCTGCGAGCCTGGCGAGTCCAACGCCTCGGCGGATGGCTCTACTGCTCCATGCTCACCATGGGCCGCTCGTCCCCCGCGGCGACCTGCCCGCCTCCCGCGGCGACCTGCTCGCCTTCCTCTGCGGTTCGCTCGCCTCGTGGGTGTTGCGCTTGCCGCAACCCGGGTATCATGCCACCTCCTCGCATCCGGCGAAGCGGCCTCAACGCCCAGAGCCTGCGAGCCTGTCGAGTCCGACGCCTCGGCCGATGGTTCGACCACGCCTTGCCTACCACGGGCTCCTCGCCTCCCGCGGCGACCTGCTCGCCTCCCTCTACGGCTCGCTCGCCTCGTGGGTGCTGCGCCTGCCGCATCAGGGACACTGCACCACTTCCCCGCATCGGGCGACCTGGCCACAACGTCGAGAGCCTGCGAGCCTAACATGTCCGTGTGGCTAGGGGGCAGCCGTGCGCCCTCTCGGAGCAACGCCTCCGCCTCGCCGCCAGGTAGCGGCAGCGACACCTCCTCGGGCAGCACCTCGGCAGTGCCACTAGAGGACATCCATGCACACTCCATGGGCTGCACCTCCGTGCGCTCCAGTGATGACTGCGCGCACCCCTCAAGCGGTGACTCGACTCTGCTGGCGGGTGGTCGCTGCGCGCACTCGTCGGGCCGCACCGCCAATATGCTGCCAGGGGCCAGCTGTCCGCACTCTCGGAGCGACGTCTCTGCCTCCCCGTCAAGTGGCGGCAGTGTGTGCTCCTGGGGCAACACTCCTGCTCTACTACCGTCAGGTGGCCACTGTGTGCGCTCCCCGGGCAGCACCTCCACCGACGACCGACCGCGGATATGGGCCTAGTAGTGGCGCCGTGAGCGGCCCCCAAGGCTCCGCATCAACGGACAGCTGGGTGCGTGTCGCGCCATCGCGCGCGTCTGTGTCGTGGCTTTGGTCGCGCGCCTCGCTCGGGGCACCGCCAGTGCTCTGGCTGGGGTCTAGCACCTCGCTCGGGTCACCGCCAGCGCTCTGGCCGTGGTCGCGCGCCTCGCTCGGGGCACCGCCAGTGCTCTGGCTGGGGTCTAGCACCTCGCTCGGGTCACCGCCAGCGCTCTGGCCGTGGTCTAGCGCCTCACTCGGGTCACCGCCAGCGCTCTGACCGTGGCCGTGCACCTCACTGGGGGCTGCGCCGGTGCCATGGCCGTGCTCGCGGGGCTCGCTAGGGGCACTGCTAGCGCTATGGCTATGGGTGCGCCTCGCGCCAGGGCATATGTAGCGCATGCCCGCGCCATGCTTGCTACTGCGCGCCCCGCTAGGGACGGCACTCGCACCGTAGCCGTGCGCTTCGCTCTGGGCAGCGCTTGCGCTGTGGCCGTCGTCGCGCGCCTCGCTCGAGGCATCGCTCGTGCCGTGGCCGTGCGCCTTGCTCAGAGCAGCGCCGATGTGGTTGCGCGCCTCGCTAGGGGCAGCGCCAGTGCCGTGCCTGTGGCCGCGTGCCTCGCTCAGAGCGGCGCCGATGTGGCCGCGCGCCTCGCTAGGGGCAGTGCCTGTGCTGTGGCTGTGGCCGCGTGCATCGCTCAGAGCGGCGCCGATGTGACCGCGCGCCTCGCTAGGGGCAGCGCCAGTGCTGTGGCTGTGGCCGCGTGCCTCGCTCAGAGCAGCGCTGATGTGGCCGCACGCCTCGCTAGGGGCAGCGCCAGTGCGGCCGCGCGCCTTGCTAGGGGCAGCACAAATGTGGCCGCGCGCCTCGCTAGGGGCAGCGCCAATGCCGCGACTGCCACCACGCGCCTCGTTAGGGGCAGCGCCAGTGCCGCAACTACCACCACGCGCCTCGCCAGGGGCAGCGCTGGTGCTAGGGCAGTGGCCGCGCGCCTCGCTAGGGGCAACGCCGATGTGGCCGCGCGCCTCGCTAGGGGCAGCGCCAGTGCGGCCGCGCGCCTCGCTAGGGGCGGCGCCAGTGCCGCGACTACCACCACGCGCCTCGCTAGGGGCAGCGCCAGTGCCGCAACTGCCACCACGCGCCTCGCTAGGGGCAGCGCTGGTGCTAGGGTAGTGGCCGCGCGCCTCGCTAGGGGCAACGCCGACGTGGCCGCACGCCTCGCTAGGGGCAGCGCCAGTGCCGCGACTGCCACCACGCGCCTCGCTAGGGGCGGCGCCAGTGCCGCGACTACCACCACGCGCCTCGCTAGGGGCGGCGCCAGTGCCGCGACTTCCACCACGCGCCTCGCCAGGAGCAGCACTGGTGCTAGGGCAGTGGCCGCGCGCCTCGCTAGGGGCGGCACTCGCGCCGTAGCCTTGCGCCTCGCTCAGCGCAGCGCTCGCGCTGTGGCCGTAGCCCCGCTCCTTGCCAGGGGCGGTGCCTACGCTGTGGCCGGCGCCGCGCGCCTTGCTCGAGGCAGCGCTCGTGCTGCGGCTGCGCACCTCACTAGGGGCAGCGCCAGCGTTACAGCCGTACGCCCCGTGCGCTCTGCGCTCGTCCAATCCGAGGTATCCCCCCCCCCGTCGGACAAGCGCAAGATCGCACGGTCAGCCTCACGGGACGCCACCCGCACGCCAAGCCAAGCAACGAAAAACGCCGCCCACCGCCACGCCCGCAAACACGCCGCCCGATCCAGCATCTCCCGACCCCGTAGCCAAACAACGCGGCGATTTCGCCCGACACGGACATCCCGCAGCACCTGAAGCCGCAAGACGAACCACGCCGCTCGATCCCAGGCCCGCCGTCGAGCCATACGCGCCGCGCGGCACGTAGCCACTTGAGCTAGGTGCTCCCCACCGCCGTGCACCATCGCCGACCCTAATTCCCAACGGGCGCCGAAACACTGTGGGGGAGCATGGAATCAAGACCGCACACACCCGCCGTACACGAGGAATTCGCCACACGAGCGCGAGCTCGCGTGACCAACCGGCCCGAAGGGCGCGGCAATTCCCTGTGCAAAGTTGAGCAAGATCGCCCGCACGCTCAAGCCACGAAGGGAGAAATTCCTCTCAAGCCAAGATCGCAACCAACCGATTTCAAAAATTACGCCAAACACCAACCAATTTCAAAAAATCGGCCAGCGCTTCCGCCCCTGAGGGCCGATACCGCCCGCAAATCCGAGCGAAAAGGTCCGAGCGACTGTGTGAGGACCGGCGGTCCTTATGCACCTAGAAGGCAAGGCTAAACCAACACATGCAAGCACACAAAATTCCGCCCGTCGGTGTAGCCCTCGAAGGACTGCAGCAGCGCGATTCACCTGCAAGGCACCCACGCTACGCCAGCAGCCGTTCCATCCGAGGACAGAACAGACTCAAAGTACATTCGCAAAGGGGAGGGAGGACCAAGGGCCCCAAGCTACCTCCTCCATCGCCATGTAGTCGTACCAAACTACGTCGCGGATCAAAGTGCTCGGAGATCGCCACTCCTAGAGCACCTGAATTCCACAACCACGCACCCACCAACACGAAGCAGAAACGCACGACACACTGTTCTAGATTTCAAGAAAGAAACGTCGGGCGAAAGGCATTACGCAAGGGGGGTGCAATCAGAATACGCAGAAACAGAAATTTTCAGGAAGCGACCGGTAAAACGATCCAATTACCATTTTGTAGGAGGCTACACTCCAGCTTCTTCACTTCTTTACACTTTCGGGCTTATCTATTACTAACTATTAAACGACCGCACGAGGTATGATTTCGATACTACGGCGGTCAACTATCCGGAATATGCTTTCAATATTCACTTCAAGTTATGCTTTCAATGTATGCTTTCAATACAAATATACAGCTGTTACGGTTTCGTACTTTTATGTTACTTTTTACTCAGTTCAGTTCTCATCTCCGAAGCTGGCTGCCATAGAGTTCTTAAGCATCATGAAACTCAACTCGGAACTCAACTGTACTATGTACTCCGTACAACAGACTAGGCACCTCACATCAACATCATTCAGATCGGTCCTACTGTACTCCGTACTGAGTACTTTTATAGTTGTAGTTGCTTTTTGTACTTAGCCGTTTTCTTAGCCCTTTTACTTGCGTCTCTGGCCCTTGTGGTTGCCTCCTAGCACAGCCATGCTAAATGCTGGGAACACAATGTGCCATCCGTGTGCACACGTGCCAGCAAGCATATGATCTGATATTTTCCAACTTATTCAGGACTTGGAAAACATTAATATTGAAAATCAACCCTGGCTTACCACAACGCACTTACCGCGTGTGCCAAACTCAGAAGCATCCGATAGTAGACACGGACCGCGACTTAATACGCGACGCTTCTCTTGGCGCGAACGGGGCATACACGGCTACACTGGCAATTCACGACAGTGAAAATGCACGAACTGTTTTATAGTGACCAATATGCAAGCCTCCTACGGTAGGTAGTGTCGAAGCGTGCCTACATACATGTTTAAACACAAATATTTGCATGTTACTATAGTGTTGTTCCTTAATTCAGAATTCTCAATTTTCGAAAATATCTCGAGCTTGATTATCCGAAAATTTCAAAGATTGCTGTACATACAGGCTAGAAAGACGAAATTTGGAGGCTAGTTTCTAGCAGAACTACCTTCTTGTGGATCTCGGATGTGTCGTTCGCACAGACACGTGCATGATGGTTGCAGGAAAATAGTACTCCGAACAATCGCGCGATACCTGCACGCATATGGGCAACCACTTTTTAGTAATGACAAACCTGCTCGCCGATTTGCTCAAAAGAAAGCTCCGAAAGGTCGCATTGAAACGAAGTCTTTTGAGGTGAGATGTGAGAGAGATGAAATGTGAGACGCGGGCACATATCAGATACTTCAACATCAACCCTGGTTTTCAGCCACGCAGATCTTGCTGAAATCTGCTCAGGCAGCTCTGACTGGTGTAAACGGTTATGACCCCTGCTGAGTCAGATGAGTCCATCCTGAGATAGTGACTAGTCAGTATGAGTGCAGTAGTTAGCGGTGACCGTTCCGGGTTTTAGGTTTCTTATCACAAGTCATTTTACAGTCGAGTGCAGTTTGAGATTATCACACGAAAGCACTCGAGCGGTTCCGATATTCGTTCACACCTGAATATATCAGTTAGATATATTCTTCTAGGTCGTGGGCCCATTCCACGTATTTATTTCTCACCGGCTCTTGGCCATGGTTGGCTAAGCGACGCCGATTGGAGTAGGCCGTGATAGCGCGTATTGCGTTCTCGCTAGACGAAGTATGAAGCTGTGATTATGCGATGACGTTTTTGGGAGCTCGTGGCGACGCATTTATGTTGTGACTTACGATCCACCTCAGCACAATACCGGATGATGCTACTCTTGGCACCCTGCTGGACGTCTAAACTGGCTAGACTTGGTCCGACTATTTCCCGCCTCCCTTCTTTGTCAACGTGTCCACCTCACGCTTCGGGCATTTTTACTTCGTCGAACTACTAGCGATACGCACCCTACTTTACGCACCACCACACTCCTTGTGGCATTCTGAGAATATGAGTGCACCAACGACGAGAGCGAAGAGGAGATTGTTGCTCGACAGCGACATCGACTCCTCCATCAGACTGATTCCGTCGATCAGGGACGCCCCGACACCATCGACGGCCCCTGTACCGGTTCCTGCTGCAGCTGCAGCGAACGAGTCAGATGGCGCATCAAAGGGGCACGTGCTCTTTCCGAGAATAACGAAGTCATCTACGCTAAGGGGAGGCAGCGAAGTGTGCGAAAGCTGCTGTGCGAGAGTTGGCTCTGGGCGGTATAAGGAGCGTTACTTTGAGGCAGCTGGTGACACTGGGAAGCTGGCCAAAATTGTGGTCATTCTCAAGAACGAATTTGGTTCTGCTAGACTTGACTTGGCGCCCTTCGACTTCGAGGACCCCACCAAAGAGGACATCGAGAAGGTCAACGAGCTGCTCTACGACACCCTCACGTACATCGTGAAGATCGAATCCCCGGCAGAGAATTTTCTTCTAGGTACTGACTCTGTTTCCGACAGAGATGACCGGCGGGCCTTTTTCGACCTCTCAACGTCGCGTTAGAAAGACTAACATTACCGACATAGATGTCTCATAAGGGCTGTGAAGTCATCACGATTTTGACGAGGGGAAATGTAGGTAATAGAATTGTGCCAATTCCCGTAGGAAATTTCATTTGTTTACTGCATCAGATATAGATGCCGGTGAAAATTTCCGAATATAGCATTTGATACATCTGACTTACCAATCACAGCTCCAAAAATTACAGGTAGAAAATATATTGTTTATGTTACTACAGGCCGCTAACGGAATTTAGTTCAGGTCAAAGGATACTTGACGTATTAAATCAATTTACGTATATAACTAAACCCGACGTCCATAAATACTGGGAAATACCGCGGGGAAATATCAAGAGGAGAACGGAGGGTACTGGTGAATATAGAGTTGACGTATAAATTAATTGATACCATTTCCCTCTCTTATTAGTCTGCTATTGCGATCTACAAAATTTTACCATGATCTACAATGTTTGGTCCGTCCTCAACCACTTTATTTTATTCTAACATCATATTGATTTTGGGAAATCCGACAATTTGCGTGCGGATGTCAAATAAATATTTCTTTTGAAAATCGATTATGTAAGCACTCAGCGATTGCTGTTTATACCGGGAATCGTCAGTACACGATGCGTACCTTGCAAAATAAACTCTGCTTATGCGAACACAATCCGGTCTGTTGTGATTGAATGCACTGGATTTGTCGGCGCATGCATGCAATGTCAATAAGGTGCTTACAGAGCTCTCAGATTTTCGTGCCCTCGATACACACATAAGATCGTTCACATCTCGAATGATGAAAAAGAAGGAGGTTTGCTGGGGGGGATTCAAGATGATAGACTTCAACACAGTATTGATACTAGGTGATTTCACGTGCTATCCACGTTTGTTCACATCCTTTTTCCACACACCAGCGTCTACTAAAAAGAAATAAGAAGCAGAAATCCACCTTCACTGATTCAATTTGGCATACCCATGAATGATGCCATACCAATCATAAGCAAACCAATCAAAGCTTTGTGTCCAAGCGCATTTGCTGCTGAATCGTCCGATGAGTCTGTTGAGACCTCACTGCTCACCACACCCACAGCATTGCATTTAGCACAATGTGTTCGAATCAGCACAATATGCATATCGGATGCAGGCTGTCAACATCAGACTGTACTCATCTCTACTTCAGTTGAGGGTTGGTTGATGAGATGCAGGACCTCTACCAACAAGCCAAGTTCGCCAGACAATTATTGAAGCCGAAGTACGCTTACGGGATTCCATACGCTGCATGCTGCATGCATTCTTTGGGCAAACGTCCCCTCGCATGGGTGCGGAAAGAGAGTAGGCTTCTTCTCAACACAGCAGATGAGGTTTGGCCTAAGCAAACCGGGATTACTGGGGCGCCTAATGAGAGGCTCACGTTGGGGGTGGAGAGAAGGTGGCTGTGTAGGTGGTGGCAGTGGTGCTCGTCACAGTCTCCACAATGCTCACCTGGCTTCCAGCCACCACAGACCCTTTACCGTACAACTCAAGTCCTCAGTTCCGCAAGTTTGTTGCCCCATGTTTGGACACAAAAATCTCATCCAAGCTCAGGGTCTGCAGCAAGTAGACTCGTATAAAATCGTCCTTACACAATTTTCAGCTGGGCCATTCCCAATTCTCAAATGCCCTCCTCTATATATGCATAAAGGCCCGGCAGTGCACATGTTGAAAGCCTTTCCCTCTCACCTCTTGAGCTTGAGCAAACTGGCAGAGTTCAAGGATCGGCAGAGCACGCCCCGGGACGGACATCTGAGCGAAATCATTACCTCGGGAAGTTTCTCTTCCACCTTTGCCTGGGCTTCGCTCGCATCCAGGCTGGAGACCACCAAGAACTCCACAGACACTGCGCCAGTGGTCGCGAGCATCGCCCTGCACGACAGACGGCAGCAGCTGGGAGCGGTTCATGCCGTGGTGCAGAGTGCACAGAGCGCATCGCAGCCCAGGGCGCAAGCACTGCAGTTCCGCTTTCTGCGCACACCGAGGACGCTTCCGGCGCTTTGGTGGCGACAGTGCGGCGATTCACTGACGCTAAGCTGTCTTCTCCGAATCGCTTATTTCCCACAACATTGTTGCATGAGTCTGCTATTCTATTCAAACTACTTCATTCCCACAATATCATAGCACGGGTGTGCTCTTGCATTCGAATCACTTATTTACCACAATATTGTAGCATGGGTATGCTTCTTCAAACTGGCTAAGTCGCCATCATGAAAGTTGATTCCCTCTACCAGAGCGTGTGATGGTATGTTCCACCGGAGCTTGCAAGTGCTAACCCTGTGTGGCTTGCTTTCCCCTCGCGGCCCTCGGGCGGGGCACTCAGGTGCACCATCGTAGGTGTAGTCTATTTCCCCCTGAAGATGGCACCTTATCACGTAGAGCCTGAAAGATAAAACAGTGCTTGATGGCAGCCAAGTGCCTGTCCATCTCTTGGGAGGCAGTAGGGCAAAAAGCTGAAGGGGATAAGGATAAGTGCCTACAGGGGGAGGCAGGGGCCGCCTCAACCTCGGAGAGGGAAAAACCCGAGTACACAGCTGAGAGGGCGGAAAAGAGCGATTGCCTGCGGAGGGATGTCTCAGGGTTGCTCGACACTTCAAAGCTGGTGATGGCCACGGAGTCCTCACTCACGGAAAGCGCGGCGGCCGTGGTCTGCAGCAGCTCGGCGGTGAAGGATTGATATTCCGCGGAGGATGCGTTATCGAGGCCGGCAATGTCCGACACCGCGAGTTCACTGACGATGCTCAAGCACTCCTCGGAGTTGCATGTCGACATGATGGCCGCCGAGGTGAGAGGCGGGGGGTATGGGGGTGGGGAGGAAGGGGTGGGGATAGGGCGGAGGACTCTGGTGGCGGGGAGGCGCTGTCCGACGAGGGCGTGGACGAGCATTCACTTGCGGGGGGGGTAGCGCCGTTGTCGTCATACCTGAAACCGGATACCGCAACATCGAAAATTCACGCGCTGATAACCGGGTTCAGCAAGCAAGCTATCTGCCAATCGATGAAAGGAGGTGGTGAGTAAGCCATCAGCTGCGCAAGTGGCAGATCTCTCGGGCCCCAATCATATTGATTGGATCGGCCAGGCGGACGTTCACCTTGACAGATCCCACAGGTCGCGATCCCCCCCCTATCGGATGCCACGGTTGCACATTACCTGTGTTGGCATCATTAGCGAAGAAAGCTTGGATTGTTCAAAGGGATCTGGGGGCGCATGCGTGCAGGAACAGGAGAGCAATCACTGTGACGCACCAGCCATTGACCTCGATTGTGGAGGAGTGGTTGGCGCCGCACGCATCGCATAGTTTGAGATAGGTCTCATCCGCCTGTCATGTGTCACGCCAACCCATCTCCGATTGGCACCTAGGTATTACAAAGTAGCGCGGGCAGGATCTGGATAGATTGGGCAAAGAGAGCAATTTGTCGCGACAGCAGTTCATCATGGCTGTGAGCAATCACGACAAAAGAGCAGGGCTTCAGAAGGGGCTTTCTGAATGTATTGAGCCCCAATCCGCCTACCCGCGATGGTCGCACTGAATCTGCGCTTCCTCGGGTACTCAGGGCGCGGTTCTCAAAGGGGGGGGCGAGAAGGCGGAGTTACGCTACCTCCTCGGTACGGTCTAGAGTGACATACAGCTCAGTCAAATACCCTGCGCAGCCCCCACTCTCGTCAGCATTCCTCGAGCACAGCATACCTGCGCTCGAGGGTTGCCCTCTCACAGCCTACAAGGGAGGTGGTTGGTCGAGGAATCCTGCGCATGGAGCAGCGAAAAAGCGGCATCTCTCGCTCGCGGGCGTCAGGTCACCGCTTCAATTCCTACCCCGTGTAGATGGTCGGATTTGCGCTGCGTCACTCCGCATCGTCACTGGCCCGCTCCTATACAACATCGGTTGGCATCCCCGGGGGGCCAGCGACCAGCCCTGTCCTACCCAAGAGTTGGTGGCGTGTAGACAATGAAGTCGACAGTATTGCCTCTAGCGGTGCGCGGTAGTAGCCACCTCAAGGGGGGGGCAGGGCCTCACCGAGGGCTCCGCAGTGATCCGGCACCAGAGCCAAGGCGTCCAAATAGTACTTCTCGCTGTGCTCATAATCTGGGTCCGGCATCTTGCGGTGCGCGAAACCCTGCAGAGTTCTCCCTCCCTGTGAGCCTGAGCAGTGCATTTTGGCCCTGCGCCGTGCGCAATCTAGCGGCGTGGCAGGGAGGCGATCCGCCACGCTGCAGCCCCTGCAGCGAGCTACCCGTGTGGAACAGACCCGGCCTAGAATCCTGGGATCCGAGCGCTTCAATCATGAGACGCTGTAGTTTCCCACAGAAGAGACTGCCCGCAATGATTCCGTGCACTTCAGGATGAAGCGACACGGAGGAGCAAACAAAGAAATGTACAGATCGAAGCATACAAAGCTTTGGCGGTCACGATTGCCCCAGAGATGCATGTGATTGGTCATGTGGTCAACCACACAACACTTCCATCGGCCGCGATCGCAGTCCCATTTCTCATGCCGAGGGCTGCAGACAGCGGTGAAGACTTCCGCTTGGGAGAGAGGGGGGTATACAGGGGGCGTGCGGACAGCGCCGGGATTCCGTTTGTGAGCCCCCCTCTGCAGACTGGTGCTCCGTTTGTGAAGAGGGGGTCTGCCGCCAGCGGCATTCCGTTTGTGAAGAGGGGGGCACACAGCGCGTTGGGGCAAGCTGAAGGATAGGCTGATCATGCTCGCACCAGCAGATTATAGACCTCCGCCCAGCATGTCTCGTTGGTGGATGCAATATCCCAGTCTGCACATCCCCCAACAACCGAACCCCGGCGGTTTGCGGTTGTTGGTGACACTGTTTTATCATCAAGGGGCGCATCAGGGATGGAGGCTCTGAAGCTTCTTTTGAAGGCGAAGCATTGTCCGGGCTCAGCATGCACGATCTCCACGATGGGGCTCAGAAGGGCAATGAAATGTGTGAATCGATCATGTGGGTTTTAGCCTCGTGGGCCTTCGTCTCGCATATGCAGTTGCCAAAGTCGGGGGCATACGGGAAGTGTAGGGGTCTCACCGTACGCAGACACTGGGCAGTGCGATGGCACACACCACAGCCGCTCGACGGTGTAATCCGGCTCCGTTGTGTAATAGCCGTCGCGGATGAGGGCCTCTGCGCTGGCGAGGGTCATGTGCCCGCTCAAGGGCAGATCATCCGTCGTCTGCCCCGCTCGCGCCCCGACAGCCCTGACACCAGTCAGCACAAACTGCACCCACTCCGTGCAGAAGCCGCTTTCCGAGCGGTGTGATGGGGCTTCCCGGTATTCTTGGGCAGTCACAGAAGATACCATATCAGAACTGAGCAAGGCGAACGATGCTGTCCGTGCCAGGCCGCGCTCAGACAAAAGGTTGTGTCAAGAAAGGCAAGCGCATCTGGATGATCCCCCAACATTGATGAAGTCGCTGCGGACACGCAGAAGCTCACCTTTGGGTCGGTCACATGGATTTTCACTTTCTGCTTGTTCTGGCAGTGTTGACCCTCGTACATCGAGCATGAGAGAAAGTACTCTCCGGGGGTGTCGCAGTCAAACACGTATGAATCCTGCGGAGGCATTTGGGCGTTCCCCAGGATTGGTGTGCAGTTGGTGTGCAGCAGAGAATTAGGTGGCTAGTCTCCGCAGGAGCGGGAAACGGGTTGTCGTACGCATGATTGCAGGAAGGAAGTCGCCAGTGAGCGAATACTACATGCTCTAGACGGCTCGGTATCGTTATGAAACCTCGAAGGGGCTTCGGAACCAAGAAGGAGCTAGTGCCCCAGCAGACGGCACTCAGACGTCCTGTAGATGGATTGACAAGCTCGCAGACGTATCGTCTCATTGAGTATTCGCCGGCAGCGAGCGCAGGGGGAGGCGAGCGTACATGGGCGCTATCAGCGAGCACGGTGCTCTCGGCGAAATCGCATTCTTCAAAGGTGGTAGAGTCCCTCATTTGCACCACGTCGTGATAAGGCGAGGTCCAGTTGAAGAGCACCTGCAGAGGTTGCCGCCAAGCGTCGTTAGGGCTCACCTGACCACGACGTGGTTTAACGAGTTTGTGTTTATTTTTGGGGCACAGTGCTTGTCACGAGTCATCAGAGTTTTGAGCATCTAATCAGATCAGCTGCTGTTCGGGGGCAAGCCTCACCTGTCCGTTGTACGGGCAGATGATGTCAGCATAATCGATGCCGGTGGTCCAGGCGGAGGCACCATCAGCACCAACTGCCATAACAACGAAACCCGGCACGTTGTACGGCGCTGTATCAGACGGAGGGGGACTGTCAACCTGCTGAGTGCTGGCAGCAGGTGGTGGAGGAGAGGGAGGACTGGGTGGAGGGGAGAGGAAGCGATGGGTGGTGGAGGAGAGGAAGGACTGGGTGGAGGGGGGAGAAAGTGGGTGGCGGAGTTGAGGGTGGACTGGGTGGAGGGGGAGAGGAAGCGACGGGTGGTGGAGGAGAGGGAGGACTGGGTAAAGGGGAGGGAAGCCACGGGTGGTGGAGGAGAGGGAGGACTGGGTGGAGGGGGAGGAAGCGACGGGTGGTGGAGGGAGGAGGACTGGGTGGAGGGGAGGAAGCGACTGGCGGAGGAGGAGAGGGCGGAGGAGGAGAGGGCGGAGGCCGGGGCGGAGGGGAGAGCGTGTGGTGGTTCCGGTGTTCGATCCGGAGGGGGGAGCTACGGCACCGCGAGGGCTTATCACAAGCAGAGTGAACAAAAGTATGCAAAAGCGGAGGTTCGCCATATGTCACGCTCGTCTTCCTGTGCGCACACAGGCGAAGAAGCACTTCAACAACTCGACACGAGGAAATACGAGGACATCGACTTGCACAGTCTGCTCATCCTGCACACAGCAGGTCAGGGATAGTTTTGGCTTCCCACAAGAAACTTCATTTCCAGTTTCTTGACTTTTTGTCGAATAGAGTACTCTCAAAATTATCATTGGACAGAGCTTCACTACGCAGTCTAAACGGTTGCACAGTCCTGGCGAAAGCCCGCTTACATGATGCGTTTGGAATCATACGAGTTGTTGCTAGCGACAGAGCGTCCCTAATCAGTTGGAAGATGGTACAGCATGGATTTCAAGCGAAGTCATATGAAAGCAGAAGCCTCGTTCCTCCGCGTTGCATGCTTGCCAAGAGTTTCGTTGGTGTTTGTAGCAGACTGTGTACATACGTCTTTCTACCGCGCGTCTTAGGTATGAAGAATTATAGGGCGGTATACTCGGTAGTTTCGTTCAAGTGGAACTCTTTTTTATAGCGAAGGTTGGAGAGAAAGTGCGAGCGGGCGAGAGAGAGAGAGAACGTGCATACCTTCGGCCAAGAGGCGATGTTAGGCAAGGTCTCTACGGACTCGCGGAATCCTTACTGCTTATACTAAATGCACTGCAGTGAGTGGCGAGCTTCTTGATCTTGAGTTTCACTTCACACAGCTGCTTTCACTTACGCGTAGGAAATTTAGTGGATAATGGGGATTCAAATATTGCATGAAAAAATGTTGCGCATTTCGTCGACGAACCAGCACCTGCGTGTTGACACTTGGCATTGCCACGTAAGCCCTTACTCTTCCTCCTCAGCCACCATGTCTCGTCTCGCGTCCTCAAACCAGCCTATAAATAACAGAGCAGGGCGAGGTGTCACCGTTACGGAACGAATCCAATGCCAATGGTTTGAGATTCTCATCGAGATTCAATATTGAATATATAAAGTGTCTCAGGCTCTCCTCTCGTGCTCTCGAGTCTCGTAATAACACGCCGAGCCGCGCCGTTCGACAGCGACAGCGACATCGACATTCCACACCTCGACAGCAGCAGAGAAGCAAAATTTCCCACGTCGACGACACGAGTTTGTCGACTTGACGAAGATCGGTCGAGCTCTACTCCCGTGCGGATTCCGCGTGTCGAGTTCGGGGCGTTCCGAAACACACGTCCAACGCGAGGATAGTGACGTGTCACAAGAATATTACATCAATATGCTATGGTGCAATGATGCTACTTTCGTTTGGGAACTTTCAGCTTTGTTGAGCAGTGACATGACATGACATGACAATGCCATGATAGATTTATAGATTATACTGAATACTCTAAACTCTTGTTCCCAGACGCGGCCAGAGTTTCTCCGACGCGAGAGCGGCTGCTGCGCGGCCAGCGACATGCGAGGGTCGACAGTTGAACTTGATCGAAGACCCTACAGTAGACCGGAAGAGGCCCGGAGAAAAAGGTTGTGGACCCCAGAAATGTTACAAACCCTAAGTCTATTCTAGTCCATGTAAAGCTCTGGGCATAGGTGCACGCGGCAATTCGCTGTCAACGGGAACGGCGACTTCAACACTTCCATTTCGATTTGTTTCTGAGATGCCCCCAAGACCGACCGGCCGAGCTGCTTTTCATCATTCACGATTCATGGTCGATCCGGATGGTGCTGGTGCTTCGTTTTCGATCGCGATCGGCCGCGCAGCGGCCGAAGCTCGTTTCGGTCTGGCTGGCGAGAGCGAGACGGTCAGCAGTCATACGAGTCATAGTCACGACACATCAGATATTTCTTTATTTGAAACCACGAATTTTAGAATTTTTACTGTTGACTCTTTGGCAAATCAAAAATTAAAAATCAAAAAAAAAAATACAAACCGTGAATAAAATATAAAACAGGCGCATATCCGAAGACTCTACAGTAGACTGTTTCAATAAGAATCCGAACTCTTTCTACTGAAACCCCACACGACAGGTCTTGGTCTACTGTACCCATGAAACAAAATGACGACATATTGATCTTGGCAAAGGAAATTCACTGTTATGAGAGAGATGGTGGTCGAAACAATTTTAAGTCGAAGTGTTGCGCCCGTGCTGAGCTAAAGCGACCTTGAGGAATATCTGCCGATAACAGCACGTTGCCAGGGTCAAGAAGCCTCATCAAACATAATTCTACCCTTTCGCCCCATCCAAACAGTTTTGGGCGCTAGGAATTCCCGGATCTTGTACCTACTTGGGTGAACTCGGTTCGACAAAAGTCTCACTTTCTTTTGGATAGGCCACGGGTTTTGGTTAAGCTATGCAGCCGCTTGACTTGATTCCAAATTGTCAGCCTCGGCACGCCTGACTGTGGTGGGTGTTGTGCATGAGCAATCTGCAAAGAGACGCTACATGATATGGCTAGAATCGCAGAGGAGGAAGCTAAACAGTCTCCAGCTTCTCCGTTGCTTTCCCAAGACGAATTCACCTCCGGGTCGCACGATGTACAAAATTCGCGCGCTCTGCAGGAACATTGGGAGTCAAACTCTTTCAGGTGCGAGATATTGGGCTGCACGTACAGAATCACAACAGCGATGAGGCCGTGGAAAAGGGGTCTACAATTGTTGTTGTAGGCTTATGTCTGACGCAATGTGAATGCCTGGCATTTCAAGGAGTGCACCCCGGTTGTGCCTCGAGTTGCCGTGCGGCACAAGCCTGTTTCGCACGTACTTCGGGCGGTATCTTAACCACGCACGAATCCAATCCCCGACTGGCATTGTCATGGCGTTCGTCTTGCTATTGGACAGGCTCTCACGCGCGCCCCGCGCGCCCTCGAAGTCCGAAAGATCGTAACATTTCTGAGGCGATGGTTACTCGAAGTCGCTATCAATAATTTTTGCCACCTACTTGCAAGTCTGCTGCACTTCTGTGCATGAGTTCCCATCCCGCGCTGTTTCTCTTCCTTGCCGCCGGTGCGTGGTGTCCACAGCGGGGCCTGAATTCGACCGATGGAACTTTCTCCCATCAGCGAGCGCTGGTTGGCACGTTCGTCAAGACGCCCGCCCATCAACTGCGACCGCACTGTGTGGGGAGCAGGACCAACGTATTCTGGAACAAAGCGGCGAAGAACCCTGCGCTGAAATCTCATAAGGACCCCCGGCAGCTGAAGCTTAATCATGCGCCCGATACCACCCTCGAGAGAACCATCGTTCGCGCTGGGGCTCTCTTCTCCCTCGACCAGACCCAGTGGAAACTGGGGATGGAGAAGACGTGGCCATCGGTGGTCGAGGATGGCTTCAAGGTCACTAAGATAACCCGCACCTTCAAGGGCGTGAAGCTACACCTGCAACGCATTAACACGTACTCTGACTCCCGCGTGCCGGAGCAGGTGCGCCCTGGGCAGACAAAACGCCTTCCCAGCACATGAGGCGTATGGCGGAGAGCAGGGAGCCCGTGGCTTCGTTGGGAGTGGAAAGCGTACACGTGGCGTAGAGCAGGAGTCCGTGGCTTCGTTGGGAGTGGAAAGCGTACACGTGGCGTAAAGCAGGGAGCCCGTGGCTTCGTTGGGAGTGGAAAGTGTACACGTGGCGGAGAGCAGGGAGCCCGTGGCTTCGTTGGGAGTGGAAAGCGTACACGTGGCGTAAAGCAGGGAGCCCGTGGCTTCGTTGGGAGTGGAAAGCGTACACGCATTTCAGTCTGCTCTACGGTTACTGCGCGCTGGAGACTGCGAACAGTGTTTGGCCCGAGGCCTTGCATCCAGTGGGTAGGTGCATTACAGGGTGTGGCACTTCTCGCAGCTGTGAGACTGAGCAACTCATCGCGCTTTCCTTGCAGCTACGGCAGTCGTCATTCGTAGCCATTGAGACGGAGGACCACTTCCGGCGCGTACTGGACGAGTGCCCGTACACCGAGGAGTGGACGCGCGGCCAGACCTTTAATCTCATCGCTGCCAAATTCGACTCGGGCGACCCGGACCTCGCCGCGGGTACGCTCCTGCCGCGCCGGAGATGCGCCCTCACACATGCTTGCCGTCGATGTGTTTTCCTTCGCAGCGCATTTGGATTTTTCTTCAGTCAGTGAAAACTTTGCCCGGCAAGCCAGCACCGCCAAACGGGTAAGCGAAGAGTGAGCGATACGTGACGGGTCGCGGCAGCTCCTCACGTAGCTGGTGTCGCCGTGCTCGGCCCAGCGCTAAGGGCTGTATCCAGTGCTGCCTCATCGGGTGCCGGGTGGGGACTGAGGGGCGTTGGCATTGTGACAGCCGCTGCGCCTAGTCGCTGAGGGAGGCCATTCTGCCAGGGTGCCAGGCGGCCCGACCGCGCGCCTAGCCGGCCAGTTCCTCGGGCCGAACCCGCTGACGAGCTCTGGCGATGTGACGCTCTCCAGTCACCACTGGGGAGCCAAGCAAGAGTCACTGCTCCCTCTCAGTGACTGGGCCAGCGGTAGAGCTGACGGGGCACCGCAAGCAAGCTTCACGAGTCACCTCGTAATCTGACATCGCGTGCTCTGGCAGACGGCTGAGGGCGGCGGTTGCGATGGCAGAGGCGATGCACGGGCTGTGGGAGATGTCTGTGGAGCGCAAGCACCACGCGTTCTTCACCAAGGGGCTCCTCAGCCGCATCACCGCTGCGCTGTCTCACGGGAACATTCTCGTGAGTCACACCGCCGCCCTCTCTGCGGAATGCCCTGGCGCCCTTGTGAGACAACTCTGCGGCGTACCGGAGTTTCGGGGCGGGCCGGCATGTGGCGCTCGGTCTCTCCGCTGCGCTGAGCTCTTTTATTTCCGCAAGCGCCTGCGGCTTTCGTAGCCGCACGATCCGTGGCAACTTCCGGGCGGCCTCCTTGACCGATCATTCCCAGTATTGTGTTAGAATCCTCACCCTTGAGACGCTTCCCCGGATAGTATGTCGCTGGCTGCTGGGTTTCCTTTCGGAGTCCTCACTCGGGGGCCACCATCACCCCGTCGGGGTCACGTTGCGCGTGTACGTTGCGCGCTTAGCCGGCAGGCGGGGGTGGAGAGGCAGGCATGCGTTTACGCGGCGGCTACTGTATGGAGCCTGGGGGTGACGGCGTCTCTGCGCGCACAACTCGTTGAGCTCGAGGTGGTCCCACCGCTGGTGGAGCTGATCAGGCTCACAAATGCGTATGGAAAGAAGGAGACGGAGACCTCGAAGAAAGGCAGCAAGGTTTGACGAGCTCCAGCCTGCGTTGTCCCACGTGGCGCAGGCGCCAGGCCACCGTCAGGGTGGTCGGATGCTCGCTTGAAGGATAGGTCGCCCACCGCTGACGGGCTGTGGCTTCCGGTCACGCTTGCCTGTGACGACGGCCGGACATGACGCTGACGCTTCATCTGATGCGATGGGTTCGCAGAGTTTTGTCACGGAATATCGGATGACGCCCAGCCCTGATGGCAAACGGCACAGTGACGCCAACGAGGAAGCGGCAAGCCCGGTGCCCGACCAGATTGGCCCAAATATACATCAGCAGGCACGAGCGGTTCCTTCCTTCTCCCTCGATGCCCTTCGCGGCTCCGCTTTGTTCTAAGCGCTCGGCCCGTTGAAGTCCGCCGCATGAAGTCTGAGGCACGCTGCGAACGGGCGGTGCTAAAAGAGGCATCCCGTGCAACACCCGCAGCGCTAATGAGAACTTACACTCCGAGGCTCATGTACCCGCAGTGGAGGCCCGTGAATACCTCCGAGGCTCATGCACCCGCAGTGGAGGCCCGTGAATACCT
>LGRX02033790.1:0-43064 GCA_001247695.2 Cymbomonas tetramitiformis | reverse complement strand
CGGATGAGTCGCCTTCAGCGCGCCGACTCCAGCGGGCGACTCATCCGCGGATGAGTCGCCCTTCAGCTTGGCGACTTTAGAAAAAAACTAATTTGCATGCATTTCGGTTGCAGGACTTACTGTTACCCTCTTCGTTGAATGACGTGTTCAATTTCTCATGTCGCTGTAAGAGGTTATGTTCGTCGAATATTTCTAAACAAGACGTTAAGGATCTTCGCTCTGAATTCTGGACCTTGAACGTGGCATCTCCTAAAGAGAAAAGTCTTCAAGGAATGCAGAGACAATGGATCATATCTACCCTTAAAAAGTCGTCCGACTTTTCAGATCAAGATGCACCAGTTCTCAAATTTGCCATTGGCTCTCAGCGTGTGTGTCGCAAGTTTTATGAGAAATGTTTGCCGATATCTCATGGACGGTTGACGAAGCTAATAAAGGATTTATTTGCCGGAAGAAAACATAACAGGTAAACCAATTTACAGTTTTCCTGTAGGCTCCCATTCTTTGCATCAGATTCATGATAATAATATACATTTTTTCCCTTTTCAGGCTGCACGGAAACAGCAAACAAGTGCAAGTACAGGGCTTGTCATATATTCCAAAAAACTCTCTAAAGGTTTCAGCAGCGAAAACCTTTCTGCAGAAGATTGCCAAAGAGCAAGGTCAACATCAACCGGACAAGAAAGAAACACATCTGCCTCAAGGAATGACAAAGCTTGACGTCTACGAAAAGTTTATCGAAGAGCTTCCAGCCTTTGGTTCTGAGAGATTCAAGGTCAGTGAGCCATATTGGTATACGATCTGGAGAAAACACTTCAAGTGGCTTAAGTGTCCGAAGATTTGCAAGTTCTCGGAGTGCAAGATCTGCTCGACCGCAAAGCTTCACAAGCAAGTCGCCCCGGCCGAAATGAGAGGTATGTTAGAAAGAAAACCCAATCTTGTTCATGAGAGGTATGTTCAGAAAGAAAACACTGCTTGTTCATACACGTGACCACTTACCTGAATGTGTTTGCGTTGCAGTACGAATCGAAAATCTTTTGCAAGCTCATCGACTGGATGCAAGGGCTGAACGGGAGAAGTACTACAAACACATTCAGAAATCCAGCGCAGCAAAAGGCAACGCGAAGTGGTGGAAATATACTACCATGATCATCGATGGCATGACACAACGTACCACACAATTGCCTCACTTTCGTCGAATGCCCTCTTGGGTCAAAGACAATAAGGCATTGATAGATACCCACTGCATGGGGATACTCATCGAAGGCATCGGTCGTTTTATGGAATTCAATTTCAGTCATAACTACTCTGACAACTCGAACTATCTTGCGAACGTCATACAGCGGGCAGTAGCACGAGTTCATGAGCATCGACGATCGGGTGGGCATCCGTTACCGGAAGTATTGTATCTACAATTGGACAATGTAAGCAGCAATAAGAGCCACTTCTTGATTGCTTATTGTGCCATGCTGGTCAAACGTGGGGTATTCCGCAAGGTGAAGATCAACTATCTGATCGTGGGACATACACACGAAAATATCGATCAGATGTTTTCAAGGTTTTCTGTGGCTTTGAGGAGGCTGAACGTTTGGGACATCGAGCATTTGATGGAGGTGGCTAGGAACTGCTTTAAGGATGGAGTAGTTCCGGAATGTCAACTGATCGATGAGGTGCACGATGTCAAGGACTGGATGCATGGATGCTATAACGAAGTGCGCGATGTCAGCTTCCAACATGCTTTCAAGATTTTTTCTGGCCCCACAGGCGACGTGTTAGTGCAGGCGAAACGTTATTCATTCGATCCAGTCTGGCTTCCAAAGGAAGGTGGGGTGAAGGTATTTAAGAGCAGCCTGCCCGAGGGCTCACCATGCTTTGTCGAGCCTAAATCCATTAACGAATTGAGCGCACGGAAACAAGCGAAGCAGCTTGCGACTTCCAGGAAGTCTACGAGCAATCCATTGAAAGAGATCGAGGATCTTGTCGTTCAATGCAAGAGGAATCTTTGCTTATGCATTCGAGGTAAGCACTGCACTGCTAGCGATTACGATTTGATTTGTCATATTTCAAATGTAAGTGGCCTTCTTAGTTTCTCGGGTTATGTTTTGCAGATGTCGCAACCACCGAGGAGGCGGAGCGGCTTCAATTTCTAGCCAAGCGCGCAAATACTTTTCTTGAAGGGTATGTTCAAATGCAACGTGACATTGCGGCAGGAACGTTCGAACTGAAAGAGAAGACAACGTGGGTGCTGCACGAGGCTCCCTTTGAGGTTACTGGACCCATGATGCCTGTTCCTTCGGGTGCTTTGAGCGCGAACGGGCGAGATGCGGAAGTACTGATTGTCGATGAGCCAATGGCTGATACGAATGATATTGAACGTGGATACACGGATGCACAACTGGCTGATTACGTGCAGGGCCTTCGGGACTCCGTAGCGGTTCACGTGCGCCCAGTACCTCGTCCTATCTACATCGGGGCACAAAAAATACCATTAGAAGACGAGCTCGAGATCATCTTGCGCAATACATTCTGGGAGAAACTGACGACCCGGACTACGATGTGAGCTACAGCAAGATGAAGAAAGGTAGCATGGCTGTGTTGATTGCTCCCGAATCCGAGAAGACTGCCCGGACGGAATACCCGTTTCGTATCGCTCTGGGAAGGAGCCGAGGATGGTCGAGATATCTGTACCTTTGTGAGGTACAAGAGCAGCTGCTAAATGAGAAAGGTGAGAAATGTTTGTTGATGTGATTGCGCGCGCAACCTGCTTTTAACATCACAACGTTTTATGTCAATCTAATATCTCTTTTATCTTCTTTCTGGTGCAGGAGAAAAATGTTTGCGGTGGTTGACTTGTGGTACATTTAAGCTCACGAGCGCCTCCCAAAAGGAGGCCCAGAATGCAGACTCCCGGCTTTCGAAGGAGAAGGCATCGAAACCTGAAAGTTTCCGGCTGCATCAACGTACCAAGCAGGTGGCGCCGTATACACCAAGCGAAGTATTAGTAGCATGGGACTGGGACACGGAAGAGGAGCGCCGAAAGATCAATGCAAGCACACAGCGATGGATCCCGGGTGAGCAATATGACTTGTTGGTCAAACGAGTCATCGCCAGCGACATGTCAAAGAGCTTTGAGCCGCCCGAGCATAGAACACCCAAACTCTTACTGCGCGACGCAATCATGCCATTAGAGGATAAAGAGGATAAAGAGGATAAAGAGAACGCGGAGGCTGAAGAGGGTGAGAGTTCGGACGAGGAAGCCTCTTTGTCGTCCTTGTCCGATGATGACGACCAGATGTGTGAATAACTCGATCAGTCCGATGAACTTGTATATAGAAGTTGTAAAACAATAGTATATATTGTGAATATCTAATGTTGAACTATCGTGGTATTACCACGTTTGATTTCCTTGCACTCATTTTACCTAGTTCATTTTCCTTGCACTCAGATTGTTCGGACGCCCAAGGAATCCTTGGGAACGCGTATCACATGGATGGAACAAACACCACATGTCTGCATGGTCATATAAAACTTGCTTTCACGGCATCCCTGTTCATTTTTTGCTTACGCTCACCATCCACCCACCTCCTACCAACATTCCAAGAACATGGACGCTCAGCGAATCAACCTGACGGTCGATCCGAAACATGTTTTGTTTTTTATTGTTCTGCCCTTCATCCGTGCGAGGTACGATAGGAGAAGGCAAGCGCAAAGGGATTCAGTTGCTAGAATGAGAAACGGCGAATGCCCAGAGTGTATGAGGAAGTATTTTGACCTTTGGGAGGACAAGAATCGATGGAACGATTTATGGCATAAACATTTTCATGAGAGGCACGACCCCGTGTGGCGTCGAGCCTTGGAGTTAGAACCAATCCGTCCCCGTTTTCGTCTGACACGCCTTGGCCGCCATCTGTTAAAACTGCAGAGTCACCCGAATTTTCACCCCGACAATCTCGATTGATGACCAGGTATATGTTTCTTTGTTTCTTTGTTTCTTTCTTTCTTGAGCAGGATTGCCTTGCTATCATCCTAGCCACAAATTCTTATCCACCTGTGAATTCTGTGTGCCCGCAGATGATGACACCATAGAAGCCAGTAAAGATGGATGGCCAGGTATGTGTTTCGGACGGCCAAGGAATCCTTGGGAACACCTATCGCATGGATGATACAACACAACACATGTTTTCATGGTCATATAAAACCTGCTTTCACGGCATCCCTATTCATTTTTTGCTTACGCTCACCATCCACCCACCTCCTACCAACATTTCAAGAACATGGACGCACAGCGAATGAAACTGACGGTTGATCCGAAACGTGTATTGTTTGATATTGTTCTGCCTTTCATCCGTGCGAGGCACGATAGGAGAAGGCAAGCACATAGCGATGCAATTGCTAGAATCAAAAACGGCGAATGCCCAGAGTGTATGAGGAAGTATAACAGGCCTATGTGGCATAAACATTTTGATGAGAGGCACGACCCCGTGTGGCGTCGAGCCTTGGAGTTAGAACCAATCCGTCCTTGGTTTCGTCTGACACGCTTTGGCCGCCATATGTTAAGCACGCTTTGGCCGCCATATCCTAAGCATATGCTCGATTATCTCGATCTCGAATGATGGCCAGGTATATGTCTTTCTTGAGCAGGATTGCCTTGCTATCATCCTGGCCACAAATTCTTATCCACCTGTGAATTCTGTGTGCCCGCAGATGATGACACCAAGCTCCTCGCACACACATCGCGGTGCATTGGCTACTTTGAAGAGGCACACGTAGAATAATAACAATAAGAATAACACATAGACTTCGATATGCAACGAGGTTGTGTCATTGTGAGATGACCTTTTGACAATAGTAGGGTGAGATTTGTACTTTTTATGTAACATGTCTTACGTTGGTTTGTAAAATGTCACGCATTATAAAGCCTGCCTATATCTTCATCAGCATTCATTTCTCGCTTTCGCTCACGATAGACCCCACCTCCTACCAGTGAGCGACACACCCAGATGCCAGACTACTACATTGTCCTTTTCCGTTTTGTGCTTCCCGCCATCCGGGAAAGACGCCGTTCCCGCGAGGAATGCTTTTTGCACGCATGGGTAGAAGAACGATTTCTGTGGGCCCTTGAAACACGAGTACGCATTACATGCCCCGATATCCCTGGCACATTTACCTCAGAAATCATTGTGTTTCCTGTGACACTTGCGCGGTTTTTTTTTCATCCTCGGAGAATTGTGAACGACGACGTCGGCGGCTTGAGAGTCAATGAGGCGTCCTACTTTAATCGGACTAGCTGGATTTCCGGTATGAATTTGTATCGCAGTTTTAACGAACTCCACCGACGGTGGTTATATGATCACCATTGGGCCTGGTGCAACGGTTGGTTTCGCAACCTCCTTGACTATGACGCTGATGGTAACGAATTCGTCTATGATCGTGAATACGACCGGCCCTGTTGCGCTGATTGCGGAAGGTCAGATTCACTTGTTATGCGAGTGACTTACCCACATCGATACATATGTGTCGACCGCGCGAGTTGCGAGTTCTGGCAGGATACCGATGATACCGAAATCCCAGAGTTGCTGTCCTCCGACTCCGACTAAGGTATACATAAAGCTCAATACCTCTTACACAGCCTTCATTTCTTGCTTTCGCTCACCATCGTGCCACCCCGGCCACCTCCTACCATTCTGAGAGCCACCCGTCTGATGACAGCCCACGGCCACTTTCTCCTTTTCAGATGCGGCACAGAGGTCACCTATAGAAGTGTAGCTAGCATTACGAAGCACAATCGAGGTCTTACTGACAACACCTTCGACTAGACGTGAAGAATTACAATCGCTGACCGTCTACACGGATGTGCCCGACAAGTGCGAAATCTATATAATATGGGACCTAAGTTTCCGTGTCGTTGCAAGCGATCATGGCCTGGTGCAACGGCTGATTTCGCAATCAAGTTACCTATGATGGAGATGACAATATATTTTATGCTCGCTTATACACCTGGGCTTGTTGCCATGATTGCGGTTCTCAAAGCACAGTTCTTGAATAATGTAATAATGTAATAATGTAATAATGTAATAATGTAATAATGTAACATACAATGATTATAAAAAATGTGAAGATCGGGGTTCTTATACCATTGCTTGTACCATACACGTGACTTATGATATTTTTGTTGCCCGCATCGAGAAGAATTGTTTTCTAGAATAGATGGGTGGTGGCTAAAGCCACCGATTGAGATTCGACCATCAATTCAAATCAAGACGAGTCATCCGCCGACAGTCGACAAGGTCAGTGCAGATGTACCCGTCGCCAATACGGGTAAGATCCATATCAACGCGTCGGCATCGACTGCAGGCAGGCCTCATAGACAACTCGTACCGCGACGGGTAGATCCATTGAGGATCTGCATGCTCGTTGTAAAAGCCGTTGTACCAGGCCCAATGATATTCACGAAGCCATCGTTTTTTGAAGTCGTCGAAATCGATGTAGTCTAGCCGGAATCTGAAGTTGTTTGACATGCCAGGTCCTTGCCAATGGAACCCTTCATCGTCGTAATATGGGGCTTCAAAGTTGGAGGTAGGGAATATCTGCAAGAAATTTCCCCAATCACGAACATCCCCCAATCGACTTCGAGCAGATCACGTAATTCATAGAAATAGTGAGCCAAAGTTACAGGCATCCAAACATCACCAAACATGCCCGAAAACGTCAAAACTTGTTCTTCCAACGCCCACAAAAAACGTTCTTCGACCCATGCCTGCACAAAGTATTCCTCACGCAATTGACGCATTTTCCGAATGTAAGGAAGAACAATCCCAAACAGGACGTAATGAGTATCCGCCATTCTTGATAATGCAAAGATGAAGCGGTGTGTCTTCCAGGAAGAAATGGAAAATGATCCTCCTAAAGGCCTCAAGCGATTTAAATATTGCCAAGGAGGGCTTGGGCCTCTCAAGGTAAATGCCGCAAACCAATAGGATGAAACCAACAATCACAAGATTGGCCAAGATAAGATTGGCCAAGATAAGATTGGCGCGGACAAATGTTGGCCCAAGATTGGCGCGGATTGCGAGTTCTGGCAGGATACCGAAGTCCCACAGTTGCTGTCCGACTCCGACTCCGACTAAGGTATAAAAGCTCAATACCTCTTACTTAGCCTTCATTTGCTGCTTACGCTCACCTTCGTGCCACCCCTGCCACCTCCTACCAGAGAGTGAGCGACGCGCCTCTGCAAACTCGTGATGCCTCCAGTGTTAAGGTTTGGTGTGCATCGGAATCGTGCCAGTATCGATGTAGATGCCATTCATCGCCATGTGATGGTGCACATGCCATGCCCCGAATGCAATTTGCACCAGTGGACTTTGACAACGATGGCAAACCGCCCTTTCCGCCGCCCGCCGATGCCTCACAGGCATGATCTGATAATGGCTATGTGGCGCTTTACCCGACGAACTCGGTTTTATCTGTTTTTTGAATTGGTAGAGCCGGAACGCTATCCCGATCGCGCTGAATATGCACGGGGTGAAGCGTGGATGACTCCGCGATTAATGGTTATTCCAGTCGACGTTGTACGCCTATTGGTCTGTTGGTACCAGAATGACGAAACGACACCTTTCGACGAGTACTGTATCAGTTGCGATTGCCTTAGTTGAGCAGGTATAAAAGTTCAATACCTCTTACTTAGCCTTCATTTGCTGCTTACGCTCACCATCGTGCCACCCCAGCTTGACACTAGCAACTAACAACTGACCACGCTCAGGCAAACTCGTCATGAAATGCGATTATTGTGACCTTCCTGCAAACGTTCGCATATGGTTTAATGCTGGTTCGCATCTTGTTGCGATAAATGAGCATACCGAACATTTCGCGTGTATGCGTTGTTCTTACGAAATATTCATGTGCGAGGAAGCAATGGACGACGAAGACGGAGTATACTGGGAGCTGATAGATTAGTAGACCATTACTTTCCGGCGTCTGAAAGGCGTGGAATGAACTAATTCGAGATCGCTTGCCTGGTAGCAACTTACGTACTTTGCAATGTAATAGTAACGCTATGATATGTTGTACGACCAGCTGACTTATGGCTTTTGCGACATATATATATTGTAACACTACTAACACTAGCAAACATTCTACTTGTAATTAAACGAATATACACCGTTCATGCAACAATACCCGTGTGATGATAGTTGTATAGCCGCGTTTTTTGACGCGGGGCTTGTGTTTATGAACACACCCAATCCAAAAAAGATATCTCTCTCCGTTGATTGCTCGATGATCACTCGAACCACAATGGCAAACCGCATAATGAAGGCATACCGTACCGCATAAACGCATACCGCAACCTACGTGGCTGCCACGTGTCTGCATTATACTGCGCGTTATGATGACGTGGCAGGTCACCCGTCGTCTATAAACCGAGAATAGTAACAGAAAAACACCGTCTAAAAACATGCATACTGGTTCACCTATCCCCAATAGTCTGTTAGTGCCACTCGTACTGCCCGCGGAGTGCTTTCAATCCGCATTCAGAGAGTTGAATCCGATGGCTGAGTTTAACAAAGGCTTGGCAACTGCGACAACTCAGCAGCTAGGCTTACCGTGGCAACTCCGCAAAGGCGCCACCGTCGATGACAGATCGGACAAGGAGGATAAAGCTACGCTCGATTCGATAATCCGATGGCAAGTCGAGCTGTGTGAATCTGGAAAGTACGGAGTTGTGTTTGAGAGCACGGATCATATTGCTAGCTCGAAATGTGGGGAGAAAATGCTGAATTCCACCGTGTCGGACGTGTTCTTACAAAAGCCGCGCAGCTGGACTGGCTGTCCCGGCGTTACCGCACTTCTCCGCAGCACTCTGGGGGTGGGAATTCACGAGTGAGCGAAGTGCTGCGTCTCACCTGAGAATTCCCACCGTAACTTGAAAAAGAAAACTAGTCGAAGGCAGCGAAGACGACGCCTTCACGTGGAAAAGGCTAGAACAGGGAAGCTGTGGCGTTCAGCGCACGGCGGTGACGTGTAGCTGCAGCACGAACACACACCGCAAACACACACACATATACATGAATTCGCGGTACAACTTTGCGCGCCTGTACTTTGCTGCAGGGTGAATTCAACCGTGCTCCTGGCTCCTCGTTGGCTCAGCGTGATCCTGCGCGCCGGCCCGTTTCTTGCGAGAATTCATGTCAAAGCTCACATAGCGCCCGGCGTCTCGAACTTACCTCGACTGCGTGGAGCTTCGGCCTTCAAAAGAGTGAATTTACCCACAACTGTGTGGGTGTGAATTTACGTCTATACGTCGTAGCGGAGCGGGCGCGAACGTGAATTCGTATCCGTGAAACTTACGATATGCGTTCGTGCGAAACGTGTGCCGAGAGGGCTGTCCCTGACTGATTCAAGCTGGCGCTCGGTGCGTTAAATTCGCAAGGTTGCCGTGAATTCGGCAGGACAATATCTTATATTACAAACTTACGCACGACCAATATGATTTTGAAAGGTTCAGATAGTTCTCGGCAGACTGATGGAAACAGTCCTATTTTCCAGTTTAAAAGGCTAATTTCCTACAGCTACAACGAAGTCTGTGGCGACCTTTCGGTTCTCGGCGTTTCGCCTCCTCCAATCGGCAATCTGTTTTCATATTTGAATCGGCGTTGGATGCTACATCCCGTTGGTGACCTCTGAGATGCCGCGAAGTCTCATGTGGCGTGTCAGTTGCGAGTCGGCGGGCGCTCCCGCGCTCGGGGCATCTCGCGTCGTTCTGCGTGCGGTCGTCGGCTCCGGCCGCGATCTGTTGCAGCGAGCCGGGGGTGTCGTCCACGTGGCGCGGCCGGGACGGTGTGGCGCCTGTGATGTCGCCCGATTGGCGTGTGGCCCCAGATGGGCGTTGCCTAACCGGCTGACTTCTGGTGGCGTCCGGCGGGGTGTCATCTTGTTGGTACCTGGTTTACAAGTTTCCGAGAGAATGGAAGTTCTCTGGAGAAATACATTCCTGCAGAGCGAGCAGTGAACTCGGGTGGCTGTCGTACGTGGTGACGTGACCGTCGTGCGGTGGAATAACTGAATGTGGCGTTTTGGGTAACGTTGCGGCTGATAGGCTGCGGGTAGCGTCTGCGGTCATTGTGCCGAGGTGCTGTTGTCGTGCCAGGTTGTACTGTCGTGCTTGGGGGTTGGTGTAATTGCTGCTGCGTGATGAGCGCTGTCGGGAGGGTAATTGATTGTGAGAAATGGGGGGGTTATTGGGCAGTGTAGCAGCCGTGCCGAGTATAAACGCTGACGTCGGTGGCCTTTCGCGGTGTTTGGGAGTTTTCACCTGTGTATAAGGGCGGGTCGACGCATGGGCTCGGCACTTATGAGCATGTGCGTTTCTCGTGCCGCGATGAGGCGGGGTTTATATCTGAAGGGTGACTGGCTGACGAGGACGTATCCTGGTGGGCTGAGTATGGGAACTGGTGGTGCCTGCGTATGAAAACGGGGGTAATTGACTTTGGGAGCGGGGTGACTAATTTGGGGAGAAGGGCCACCACCGCCAGAGGGAAGAGGGTTATAACTGTGTGAGGAAAGTGGGTGTAACAGAGTGGGGAAATAAGGGTATAATTGGGTGGGGGAGAATGGGTGTAGCCGAATGGGGGAAAATGGTGTAACCGAGTGGGGAAAACAGGGCAATACTGAGTGGGGACAACTGGGTGTAACAGAGTGGGGAAAGATGGTAATAACTGAGTGGGGAGAGTGGGCGTAACCGAGTGGGGAAAGATGGCAATAACTGAGTGGGGAAAGTGGGTGTAACAGAGTGGGGAAAATAGGTATAATTGCGGGGGGAGAGGGGCATGACTGAGTGGGGACAGAGGGGAGACCCCGTCGTGGGCTGCAGGGGGGCCCCCCTAACCCCCCGTGTCTGGGGCGTTCGTAGTTGTGACATCCTTTTGTCTGAGGAGGCGCTGTGGAGTGATTCCCTTGAGGTATACTGTACGGGCGTGCGAGCTACTCAAATACATCACGAGACATGCCCCAAAATACCCGGAGGGGTGGTGGCTGGTGGGTGGAGGTCCAGTAGTTCCGGCAGTTGGTGGGAGACTTACGATGAAAAGTTCAGGGGGCAGAGGCAGTGTGCAGAAATTATACAACCATCACAATATTTTCTCTAGAAAATATATAATATATCCAGACCGGAGGTTGGAGCCCCCCTCGCGAGGGCCCACGCATGGAATGGTGGGTTTACTTATTGAAATGCGCACAGATGTATGAAGTTGAATACCCCACAATACGTAATGCTCAGATTTACAAGTAGAAATGTTCTATTACAAGGTGTTACAACCAAGAATATTCTAGAATTATTGGGGGCTTGCACCGATATTCTCAGGACGGCTATCCAAATTATATTCTATAATATACGAATCATGTCGCATTGCTACTATCTAGAAATATACGAGCTGCTGTAATGGGCGCCCCTATCAATCCTGCCATTGTGAGAAATCAATATCGGCTTCGAGGAATCCATGCGATCGGCCATTATAGTTGACAATGTCTGCCTGGCAATGTCGAAAGGAATAAGCGCGTACGCATTATGATGCGGTATTTGTCTCCCATCTCGTGTGGGTGCATGGAGAAAACGGGAAGATGATTCGGATCGGCATGAAAAAGTTTGGTATCTGAGCGCTGTTGGACGGTGCCATCCGGGGCATAAGTGGTTGGTTGCAAGCAATATATATCCCGTTTGAAATGAACGGCCAAAGCCTTTATGGCGAAGTCCCCTGCGATCGGCACAAAAAAATCAAACACGGAGTGGTGCTAGCAAAAAGAGAGATGCATATATAGACTCGAAATACAAGGAAGGCGTATAGTAGTATAATCACCGCCGTAAGTGTAAACCCCTGTGGCATTGGGTTGGTCATTTTGAACTCGGGCCACAAGATCACTCCACTCTTCCATAGTATCCTGCATTCCCGGCGCGATTCGCCAAACTTGGCCAATGGCGGACGATAAGATGCCTGCGGCGGCACGCCGCAAAAAGCTTGCGTTCTGGACATCGTCTCCTCTATCGGTCAAGCCCGCCGCAAAAGCCACCGCGTAGAATAAACAGTTACCATCACCCAATATATTTTTGAAGGTGTGGTGCAAAACATGTAATTGACCATCAATGCCCGTAAGATCGGGTGGCGGCCGCGTCGTCGTGGCAACTCGCGTCTTCTTCGCTTGCTTAGACCTAATTTTGGTCGTTGCGGCCTATATGGTTAGACGGATAGGGTTAGAAAATATATAGAGCTCCCAAAGGCCACAAATTATCGGAGCCAAATTTTAACGATGAGCTTCAAGAGAGTGGGCAATATCGTGTATACCTTTGGTGGTGCCGGATGACAAGGTTCGGTGATTAGCGTCACGTCGACTGGCAGAATGAAAGCCGTGGATGGTGGGCTGAGATGCGACAACCTCCGCGCGGTGCGCACTGACATGTGCCGTAGACGAATCTCGTGTTGTTTGCGCTTTGCGAGGGCAGGTTTCCTTGATATCGTCGTCGTGATACGGCATTCATCAGGAAATGGGTGAAAGGCAAGGTGAGTAGGTCGGCGAACTCGAGTGAGGGCAACAAATAATAACCCAACGCTTCGCTCATCATCACCAGCATCGATCACTACACGATTGAGCGTCAACCCTTGTGCTTTGTGAATGGTCACAGCCCAAGCCAACATTAATGGGAATTGTTGTCGCTCATGCATGGCACCGCCATCATAAATCTGAGAAACCTTCCGGCCGATGGCGACGACGGCATACTTATCCATGTCGACACCTTCTACACGCTCCAAGAAAGAAGGCCCCGAGTACCCATCTTGAGACGGAGTCCGTTTCTTCACCAATAAAAGCACCGCCACCGCAAGCCCTTGAGCGTTGCAAATGATATCATGAACCAATCCCACAGTGCCATTGACCAAATTATGAGCGATGCAAAGGTTCCAGGTGATCATCATACGCGCGCCGATACACATGGGGAGATCGTGGGGAAGCCGCATATCCTCCTCATCCGCTTCCTCCGCAACCTTGCTACTGTTGAGGCTTTGAATGTTAATGAAGGGAGCGCCGCAATTGATATGCCTCTTCAAGGCCTCAGCATTTTTCTCATCCCTAGCAGCGCGCGTGGTCACCAAGCGATACACATCGGAATCATGGTTGATCGTCGCCTCCGTTGCGCCGCTCGCAAACATGAGTGCCTTCAACCGGCTATAGTCATCATGGGTAGCGACTCCATCGCGCACACGCAATTGAAACGCTCGAAACCATTCACATTGTTCGATCCCAACATCATCCAAGCCAACGGTATCGATGCGCTCCACCTTCTCCAGAAAGAAAACATGGCCCTCCGCGTGCATGTGCTCATACGCTTCCACCCCACGCAAAGCCCACTTAGGGGCCTTTTGTAGATGGCGCCCACGATAGCGTACTCCAGCCTCATCAAAAACACGACAGTCATTCACGGGCGGTAATTGCCCGTGATCTCCCACCAAAATAATATTCATCCCACCAAACCACTCGTCGTTCCCCATGAGTTGTTTAAGCAACTCATCAATGTGCCCGAGTGAGCGACGACCAAGCATGCTCATTTCGTCGATGATAATCCATTTTTTCCCGACGAAATCCGCAACGAACTGCTTCAGGCGAGGTCCGGACACATGGATGTCTTCACGATCTACCTTCGCGCGCGGCACGGGGATCTTGGAGTGGTAAGTCGCGCCCCCGATGTTATCAGCGGCCACGCCCGTAGGCGCCAACACTTCGCATGCATCGCCTAGCTCTTGTTTCAGCGCTCGTATCAACCAAGTCTTTCCTGAGCCCGCCGTGCCATTAACGATCGCAAGGAAAGGTTTGGCACGTGTGCCCTCAGTAACTTGTAGATTGGCATGCTCCAATACCGCGCGTAACACGAAAGATTGTCCTTGGTTCAGTTGTGTGATGTCCACTCTCGCCGCTTCTGGACGCACCGCATCCACCGCTTGCCTCCGTTGCCATCGATCCGCACTTTCGATTTGTTCTACTTGGGTGTAGATTTCTCTAGAGCGAGCCGCCCAATCAATAGTAGCGGTAGCATCCCCGCCATCTCTGCTTGTGAACTCCTTGAAGTGCGGATTCACCTGCATTACGGGGATCGAACGCAAATTACACAATTTAATGATCGCAATGCGAGCTGAAATGTAAGTATGCGCCCCAATATCATTCGATTTTTTGTGGGATATATACCTGATACACGACGTGCGCATCGTCGAAGTTATGAGGGACTTCATAAGGGATGTCCTCCCCGTCTTCCTCGAAAGGGATGTCTCTGAAATCATCTCGACAACATCGCGGCGCCGTTACGCCCACCATACCGGTTGCGGCTTCCGGGTCAGACACGAATGATTCATACGCCGCCTCGAAATCTCCATCATGCACAGTGTACACGTACTGCTCGAAAGCTTCCCCGTCCAAAAATGGCATATGTGTCCAGGGAAGATATCTTCCGTTGAGCTGGTACGGCCCCAAATCAAAATTTCTTTCGGCCCGTCTTCGGCCCGCCCGGTCCGAACTACAAAATGCCCGCCGCAGGCGCGAAAATTTTAATCTTAAGTATGGGAAAATGCAAAAATCGCAAAATTTTCATCAAATTTTTAGAAATTTGCGCCAAATTGGTTCGGCCCCAAAGCAATTTCTCTTACGGTCCCTCTTCGGCCCGGGCCTCATTTTGGCGACTCAGTTCGGCCCGGGGCCGGCCAATCGGGGTAAGATATCTTCCCTGTATGTGTCATCAATTGGAACTTGCAGTAATCCGGTCGACGAGCATCGCCTGCTGCGTTGCAAAAACTCGGCAATCGTGGACTCACCAAAAGCACAGTGGGTCGCTCACGCTTGATCAACATCCGTCCACCTTTGCGCCCGGCACTGCAATGCCTCCATTTCCGATAGAAGGCGGCAAAGGAGTCGGACGAGATTTCTTCGACAACCTCCGCTACGGGTAACCCGCCTGCCACTCCATTCGCCAGCACAGTCTCCAACCTCTTAAGATATAGATCCCATTTACTATCTTCGGTAGCGCGTTCATCCGGTGCTGTATCCTTGTTGATATCCTCCCTCACCTTGGCGTACTTGGTCCCAAAAGAGACGTGCACGAAGTCGTGAGACGCGATCACCGTGCGAATACCCATGTTGACATGTGCTACCTCTTGGGAGCTCCAATTCCTCCCTCCAATTTGCTGAATCAAGAAACGTGCAAACAATCTCTTTGCATTATCGGCATCATCAAATACAGTTTCCGGTGCACGAGACGTAGCATCCATGGTGCGGGCCAACAAGGAATCGAAGTCGACACTGCCCTTCTCAGCCTTGGTGGCATACTTGGTAGCGTATTCGATGGCGGAGAAATGATCGATCAGCGGCTTGAAATCCTCGTTGGCCCTTTGGGAGGCGGCTTGCTCAACATTCACGGTGTTCATGAGAGGATCATTCATAGGCAAATACAGCTCCCATCGGATACCGCCGCTTACGGCTTTGCAACGCAAGTGCACGATATTGGGGACCTCGGGCTTTTGGGGAAAATGGAAGCGGCAAAACCATGTACCATTTTTGTCACGACGAAGGCAATAGTTCGGATTGCACGCGGTATGTCGGTTGACCTTATTCTTTAGCGCTACCCGATCCATCAAAATCTCCTCGGACAACGACGTGCCACCAGCTTCGCATGATGCGCACATCATTGGCGTATGCATCCGTGTTGACGGGTGATAAGGCGTGTTGATAACAGGCCGATTCTCCACATCGCACCATGCCTCATTCAGCCTGGAGCAACGGTGTCCCCACCACTCACACGCATCTCGCATTTCACGGGCCATATCGTCATCCACCCCTTCCACGCTTTCCTCTTGTCGCATCACCAAAGAAGATTTTGTGTTAAGGATGTCGGCGATCTCTTCCATTTCTGCTTCACTCAAATCAACTTCTGTATTTCCATACTTTTCAAAGACGGTATCATGCACCATCTTATCCAAGAACTCCAGATCTGGGGCACCCTCCAGCCATAAGAAGTAGTGCGCGTGCGTAGATCCACGGCTTTGCCACTCATATCGAACCCAATACGCCTGCACACCGAGTGTGCCCCGGCAAATATGCTCGATGAATAGCTCGGTTTTGTAGTGAAAGAATTGGGCGACCAAGTGAGGGAAATGCTTCACGTTCTCGACACGCCGAGAGTGCCGCTGACTCTCACTTAAATCCGGCGCTTCGGGGTCCCGCTCGGAGCCATCTTCAATGCCCACATGACGCTTGATGAAGCGGTGTAGATATGGGCAAAATGTGTCCGCGTGCGAGTTGGTGGCGAACACGTTCATATCACCCACTTGATCCGCCATCGCCATTAACTCTTTGCGCCGCTTACCATAGAAGCCAGGTGTGTTGCGTAGGGAAGCGCCAAATTTTGTGAGATTCGAAAATACAACTTCCTTATTCTTCTTTGACATCGCACGTAATTGCCCCACGGTCATATTCGCATTATGTCCTGCGAAAAGCCCAGCTTGCTTGTTCGCCACCTCCCTCTCGTGGGTGTTCAAAGTGAAATAAGGAAATCGGGAATGCTGTGCAAATCTGCCATCGTAGAAGTGTTGCAAATGTCGCGACCACTGAGACCATGTCAATGATGACTTACGAGCCTCGTGGAAATCACCTTTTCCAAGAGGAAACAACGTCGGGAATGCTAGTGTGATATATCCGGGGGAGCGCTGCTCTGCAATCGGTTGTTTGCCATGAGTGGGCATCGTGAAGGGATTATTTGTCGTTCCTCGGCCCAATGATGGTTCCTCCCCAACGCGATCATCTCCTAGCAGCTCGTTCAAGTCATCCACAGCCTCTTGCATAGGCTCGACGATGCTAGAGGTGATGTTGTGCGGAAGCCCACTATCATGAAACTCGACGTCGAATGTCTTGACGATATCGACGAGCTCCTCCATCAACATAATCTGTCAAACATGGCATGTTTCATTCGCAACCACGACCGAAAAAAATAGCAAGAAAAATGACTTTGAGTCGCACCTTGTTGATTTCTGCCTCTCCGATATTTAAGGGCTCCGAACTTAGGTGCTTGCCAAGCTCCCCCACCGTGATAGAGTCATAACGACTCTGTGCAGCATTCTCCTTGCCGTGCAACATACCGATGACTCGCTCAACGTCCATGTCCAAATCAATATCAATACCGATAATATCAATAGAAAATGCTCTTACCGCCCGTGCGAGCACTCCGATCCCATCCCGAAGCCATGCTCGCATCACTCTTGAATTGACGTTCGTGTCCCGCTCTTTTTCCACATTCGCGTCACCTTTAAGATCATCGGATGTTTCATGGTCCTCGACAACTTGCTCCTCCTCGTAAGCATCACTACCGCCCTCGACGTATTCACGTACATCAAGTCCTTCAGGAACCCCGTCCTCGGGTAATGCACTCCACGTCTCCTCGTCGAAATCCTCTAAACGAAATGGGGGGACGAGATATTCTCCAGGACGCCATGGATCAAGGATGCCAGATTCGAAGTATGAGTGGTAAGTACAAAAGAACGCATGATACTCTCGTACCGCATTTCTCCGCACCCTCATCAACTTGAAGGTGTCATTCTTCCCCTGGACTTTATACACAACGATTCCCGTGTCTTTTGGCGCTCGGGGCAATTGCTTTGCCACGTGTGAAATGTCGTTCACAAAGTTTATGCACGAGCCAGAATATCCCAACTGCCCGCCAGATAGTTGGAACACCGAGGTGATGGTTATAATAGGGCTTATCAAAGCTTCTTCAATCGGAGTCAAGGTCCCCCATGTGCTCCGTAAACGATGCCACTCGATTTGCCAGGCAGTTGCATTATGCGCGGGCATCCTCATATCCAAATCCAACCCGTTCTCCGGGCACATGAAAGAAGGGTATTGTTGACAAGACTCGCAGAAGTTGGTCACCGGATGAGGGAGTCCATGCTCACAACCTCGTTCCAAACAGTTCGGACAGGTATGTATCAAATTAGGAATTGATTCCAGACCCTCAAAATAGCGGTCGACATGCTCAGTTTTCTCAGCCGAACTCATTTCCGAGTGATACTCCCCAACGCGTACGCCACCCGGCAA
Source organism: Cymbomonas tetramitiformis (assembly GCA_001247695.2). Taxonomy (NCBI): domain Eukaryota; kingdom Viridiplantae; phylum Chlorophyta; class Pyramimonadophyceae; order Pyramimonadales; family Pyramimonadaceae; genus Cymbomonas; species Cymbomonas tetramitiformis. Next base: position 24,953 of record LGRX02033790.1, on the reverse strand, counting down.
ACCGGCCTTTCGTAGGGCTTTCACTACATCCAAGTCGCTTAGTTCCAATCCTTCACTCGCGATACCCGAGGCTGCCCGTTCTTTTTCTTGATCGCGCGACTTGCCGGTGTTGGAAGTCTTACATTTTCCAGGACGGTCACCCGCGTCTGGAGGTCGTAAAAAGCGTAAATAGGATCGGTTTTTCGGCTCGACGTTGCCCTCGCTAGCCTTGTCCACAGATTCATGCAGCTTATCACTGACAACATGCGGCAGATCTTCGACATCCGTGTCGTTAAGATTCATGGCGGTCGCTTTCACGTCTCCAAAGGCTTGAAACAAATTGACGGGAGAAACCCCGGTGTGGGGTTGAGGATCAAGTGCTCCCGTCGAGAGCCTCCCATAGTGGGTCGCGACGTTTAAACGCCGGCGGGTACGTGGCGTGGTTTTCGACGGCGGCCTACCCCGTCTCTTCACGCCTTGCATTCCGGACCCTAAGGCGGGGCTTCGCTTAGAAGGCGTAGTTGGCGATAGAGCAAAAGGGATGGGGGACGTGATAGCATTACGGCGAGGGGCATAGCCAGGGGATGGCGACATCGAAGCGTCGGATAAGGCAGCGTTGAGATCCGGAAGTAAGGGTTGTACGAAACGATCGGGCGGAGATTGATCGCCCATCCTAGATATCACAAACGCCACCAAGAAGATAAAGGGGAACATATATCTTGCAGATTCGGATATCAATACACCTGAAAGTCGAAATAACTATAAGGTTACAAACAAAATTGATCTAGAGGATGCACATAATAGTATGGAGTATGTGCCTCAAAACTATCTCGAGTGATTCGAGTAAACACAGGATCCCGATAAACGAATAACATCTCTCTTTCACCAAAGCTCCCCCCATAGGTGCGAAATCCTTTGCCACTATGATAGTATTTGCGAATAATATCTTCTCTCTTTGCTAACAATAAATAGGATGGCGTATCCCCAAAGCCATGCCGGCACGGTCCAAACACACGAAGGTATCTTCGAATATCTCTAACCCGATGCTCATCCCTAGTCCAAAGGATGAAGTCACGTCCACATCTAATGGGATAATGACTTGTGCGGTATGCCTCAGAACCAGATTGGGTGTAATGTTGTTTGTGGGTTTCCCCCACGAACATGAAAACCGGTGCATGGATGTGGCACCGTTCAGATGGAAAAGGAACCGGAACACCAACATATCGTATAGGATACTTGAATTTCTTATACTCCAGCAATGCCAAAAGCTCAATTGAGAAATCAGGCAAACCAGTTATGTAGGACATTCCATACAACTCCCACCTCAACCATGGCAAATCAAGTATATCTTCCAATAGTGCCTTCATCGCTTCTAACGGGTTTCGACGTCTGGCAGATACAACAAATATTCCGAACCTTGTGCCCCGAACTACACCCCATTCTGGGCCAAAGGGGTTGGTACTGACCGCGCTCGGATAAATCGCGAATAGGCGCTCGTCGAAATAGGCAACTCTTGCAGAGCCAGGTTCACATTGCCCCTCCGCGTTGTATTTGCAAACGTTTACTCGATATCGTCGGGACTCTACTGCGAAAATTAAACTATCGAGTAAGTTACTAATTTCGAAAACGATATCAAACTATCTATTTCTGAAGATGCATATTTGTGTCGACTGGCTGTCGTCAACCTCGCACATAGACCTCCAAAGGAGACTAGCGGTCTGGCATCGAGACAGTTTGGATCAGAATCACACAAATATGCATCACTCGATCACTCGGCACTCGACAAATATGCATCAACCACACACAAATATGCATCAACCAGAATCACGCAAATATGCATCTATCCACCCTAAGGAAACTCAAGAAGTATAATACATTTGAATACAACTAAACTACCTACCATTTCAAGAATACAACTAAACTACCTACCACATTTGAATATCACACAAATATGCATCACTCGATCGCTCGGCACTCCGCACTCGACAAACACGCATCACACAAATATGCATCAACCACACACAAATATGCATCAACCAGAATCACGCAAATATGCATCTATCCACCCTAAGGAAACTCAAGAAGTATAATACAATTGAATACAACCAAACTACCTAACATTTCAAGAATACAACTAAACTACCTACCACATATGAATACAACAAGACTACCTACCATTGCACGACTCCATCGCCACCTGAAATATCCAGACCGGAGGATTAGTTCCAGAGCATTCACAGCAGCAACATTCGCAAACATTACCAGAACATTCACAGCAGCAACACGAGTGGGCATTCTCAGCAGCATTGGGCGCACAATTGGGCATTCACAGCAGCAAAACGACTTGGGCATTAACAGCAGCAGCGCTTTTCCAGAAATAAAAGATGCGCACAAAGGGCATTCACAGCTAGTTGCTTTTCCAGAAATAAAAGATGCGCACAGTTGGGCGCCACAAAGCAAAGCAACACGAGTTGGGCATTCTCAGCAACATTGGGCGCAATAGCAGTCACAACAGCAGCAGCGCTTTTCCAGAAATAAAAGATGCGCACATAGGGCATTCACAGCAGCAGCGCTTTTCCAGAAATAAAAGATGCGCACAGTTGGGCAGTCACAGCAGCAACACGACTTGGGCATTCTCAGCAACATTGGGCGCACAGTTGGGCAGTCACAACAGCAGCGCTTTTCCAGAAATAAAAGATGCGCACAAAGGGCAATCACAGCAGCAGCGCTTTTCCAGAAATAAAAGATGCGCACAAAAGGGAATTAACAGCAGCAACACGAGTTGCGCAATCACAGCAGCAGCATTGGGCGCACAGTTGGGCAATCACAGCAGCAGCGCTTTTCCAGAAATAAAAGACGCGCACAAAAGGGCAGTCACAGCAGCAACACGACTTGGGCATTCTCAGCAGCATTGGGCGCACAGTTGGGCAGTCACAGCAGCAGCGCTTTTCCAGAAATAAAAGATGCGCACAAAGGGCATTCACAGCAGCAGCGCTTTTCCAGAAATAAAAGATGCGCACAAAAGGGAATTAACAGCAGCAACACGAGTTGGGCAATCTCAGCAGAAATAAAAGATGCGCACAGTTGGGCAGTCACAGCAGCAGCGCCCCGCGGTCTTATTGATGCCGCCGCGGGGAAAGGGTACCTGCAACTTTCAGTTAAGCATACAGCAGGGGTTCTTGGGGCCGCTCCCATGGGTTCTTAGGTCCCACTCCTTCACAAGCGTTTCACGGGACGGTGCCCGCCGGTTCTAGGGTCCGGATTCCCTTGTCGTTGAGGGGTTCGAGGTTGGCATGCACTACATGCAAACAGGCGGAGTGCAAAAGTTGACAGAGCGTACCCTTATCCGTCGCGTTTGTTGAAGCGTAGGAACCTGCGAGTGCACAGAATTGCATAAAAAATCTTACAGCGAGGCAGGGTTCGGGTAACACACGCAAACACACGCAAAAAAGAATGCATGCACGCTGCGCAGCCGGGGCGCACTTGGTCAGAATTATGTCGTAGCAGTTGTTGCTGAGGAATTTTGTGGCAGGCTATCGTGACACCATGCGTGGGCCCACACGCGGCACGCCGCCATCGGTATCGTCGAATTCAAAATGAGCGGGCAACCAGATCGGCATTTTGAACGAATAGTATTGGCGTCGTCCGCTAATTCCACGAAACTGTGAACACCCGATTATGGCCAATCATGCGCCCATCTACACGTTCAATGAACCTGCTACCTTAATTGTATGAAAAAGTGACGATTAGAGTCTAGGAAATATTCGGATCTGACGCCCACAGTATTCAATTTTCAATCGAACGACAACCTGATTTTTGATTAGAATCTAGGAATCTTTCGAGAAATAGGTACCTATGTAGAGTTCAGTGATTCAGTCTGTCTTGTGTCTCAGCATTTAGTCGCGATTTTTTCTTTGAACGTAGTTGCGGCCCCCCTCGCGCCTGGCAAAGCCTAACGTGAGCACGTCACCGGAGCGAGGGGGGCTATAAATCAACTTTATAGTGGAGTGCCCCCTGAAAATTTCGCCTTGCGACTACACTTCAAGAGCCCGTTAACCTCCGTTGAATACCTTTTGCTTCGTGCTCTACGGTATTCTTTTGATGTTATTTTGATATTATTGACTGTTTACTAGTATAGTTTTCTTCGACCTTCGCCCTCTTCGGCATCTTTGGCTAGACCTTAAGCTCCCTTAACGCCTTTGCCTTTTTTGTTCGACTTCATTCCATTCGGTAATCCCTCTTCCCTCGTCTTCAACACTACGTCTTCAACACTACGCAATGAAGCGTTACTGTTTCCTTCTTTCACGTTCATCTTCACTTCCCATGTGTTCTTCACATTTGCGCCGTTTTTAACCCTCGTTTCCCCCCCACGGAAACTCCTCGCAGGCATACTAAAGGAGCTCCTTTGCGTTCGCCCTTTAAAAGGAAAAATTTATTTCAGCATGTTTCATCATTGTCACGTGCCTTCACTTCGAATATCGTGTGGGTGTATAGGTGCTAATCAAGATTGAAGATAGGAGAGCAAGCGACAACATGCCCGCCAACGACGAGGTGCGCACCTTTTCACGACTCCCTTGTAGTGATGTTTCGGCAAACAACCTCGGACAGATGTCCCGATAAATGTTGAAAAGCTTCACACCATGGGACCGCGCGGATGCCCACAATTGTGTATGTTGTTTGGGTTTGCGCATCAAACCCAAACCCAAAGCCCATGTTCACCTCCAAAGCCCTTCGTCTATGCTATCCTTCTCCGGTGATCCTTCGGCAAACAACCTCGGACAGATGTCCCGATAAATGTTGAAAAGCTTCACACCATGGGACCGCCGGGATGCCCACAATTGTGTTTGTTGTTTGGGTTTGCGCATCAAACCCAAACCCAAAGCCCATGTTCACCTCCAAAGCCCTTCGTCTATGCTATCCTTCTCCGGTGATCCTTTGGCAAACAACCTCGGACAGATGTCCCGATAAATGTTGAAAAGCTTCACACCATGGGACCGCGCGGATGCCCACAATTGTGTTTGTTGTTTGGGTTTGCGCATCAAACCCAAACCCAAAAAAGCCCATGTTCACCTCCAAAGCCCTTCGTCTATGCTATCCTTCTCCGGTGATCCTTCGGCAAACAACCTCGGACAGATGTCCCGATAAATGTTGAAAAGCTTCACACCATGGGACCACCGGGATGCCCACAATTGTGTATGTTGTTTGGGTTTGCGCATCAAACCCAAACCCAAAGCCCATGTTCACCTCCAAAGCCCTTCGTCTATGCTATCCTTCTCCGGTGATCCTTCGGCAAACAACCTCGGACAGATGTCCCGATAAATGTTGAAAAGCTTCACACCATGGGACCGCCGGGATGCCCACAATTGTGTTTGTTGTTTGGGTTTGCGCATCAAACCCAAACCCAAAGCCCATGTTCACCTCCAAAGCCCTTCGTCTATGCTATCCTTCTCCGGTGATCCTTCGGCAAACAACCTCGGACAGATGTCCCGATAAATGTTGAAAAGCTTCACACTATGGGACCGCGCGGATGCCCACAATTGTGTATGTTGTTTGGGTTTGCGCATCAAACCCAAACCCAAAGCCCATGTTCACCTCCAAAGCCCTTCGTCTATGCTATCCTTCTCCGGTGATCCTTCGGCAAACAACCTCGGACAGATGTCCCGATATATGTTGAAAAGCTTCACACGCTCCTTGGTGAGGGGTGTGGTGAGCGGGGTGGCGCGCCTTGGTGAGGGTGTTGTGCGCGGGGTGGCGCGCCTTGGTGAGGGGTGTTGTGCGCGGGGTGGCGCGCCTTGGTGAGGGGTGTGGTGAGCGGGGTGGCGCGCCTTGGTGAGGGGTGCGGTGAGCGGGGTGGCGCGCCTTGGTGAGGGGTGTTGTGCGCGGGGTGGCGCGCCTTGGTGTAAGGCTGCGGGGTAATTTCTTTGGTAAATTACCGGTGCGGTAATTACCGGTAAATTACCTGGTATTACCGACCCTCGTTTCTGAATTACCCTCCATACTTAAGATTTTACCGGTAAATTACCAATTACCGCATTGGTAATTTACCAATTACCAGGGATTACCTGGTAAATTACCAGTTCCCATTGTGTCAATTATCCCAATTTCAAGCTATCGAACGTAGGCATGCGGTCAGTTTTAAGTGCACTCTGATTTTTCGAAGAAACCGCAGCTATTTTAACAGCTGCATGTATATATATATATATATGATAGTAGCTACATAAATAATAACATCTGCGTATGTGATTGTGTTGCATATATGAGCATATAGCGTGCCAGAATATGCTCACGCCGGCAACAGAGGTCCCTGGTGGAGCCTTTACACATTTTGAGGCGCCCTACATACCGCTGTCCTATGAAATATCGTGTCAATATCGGAATGGGCATAGTCAAAATTGGTTTCCGATCATGCTACCTCGCAGGGACCCGATCCATAAACCGCACCATGAAGAACTCGGATTTGGGATACTGTCTGTACTTCTGGAAAAAGCAATAGCATGGTGTGTGCACCTTCATCATCGCAATAGCAATATTACGTGCCGACACAATTCTAATGGCCGATACAAACCCACACGAACTTTTAAAAATGAATTCGGAGCCCTGATGCGAAAGTTGGGTCATTTTGTGCAGGCGGTAAAATGTTGGTAATACCACTGAAAGTATTACCGGTAAATTACCCGGTATTACCACACCCCATTTTCAAATTACCGGTAATTTCGCAGCCTTACCTTGGTGAGGGGTGTGGTGAGCGGGGTGGCGCGCCTTGGTGAGGGGTGTTGTGCGCGGGGTGGCGCGCCTTGGTGAGGGGTGTGGTGCGCGGGGTGGCGCGCCTTGGTGAGGGGTGTGGTGAGCGGGACCATTCTCAGGCCCTCAACCATTTTCATGCCCTGAAAACCCATTTTCAGGGCCTGAAAACCCATTTTCAGGGCCTGAAAACCATTTTCAGGGCCTGAAAACCATTTTCAGGGCCTAAAAACCCATTTTCAGGGCCTGAAAACTCATTTTCAGGCGCTGAAAACCCATTTTCAGGGCCTGAAAACTCATTTTCAGGGCCTGAAAACTCATTTTCAGGGCCTGAAAACCCATTTTCAGGGCCTGAAAACCCTTTTCAGGCCCTGAAAACCCAGGCCCTGAAAACCCTTTTCAGGCCCTGAAAACCAGGCCCTGAAAACCCTTTTCAGGCCCTGAAAACTCATTTTCAGGCCCTGAAACTCATTTACAAGGCCTGAAAACCCTGTACAGGGCCTGAAACTCATTTTCAGGGCCTGAAAACTCATTTTTCAGGCCCTGAAAACCATTTTCAGGCCCTGACAACCATTTTCAGGCCCTGAAAACTCATTTTCAGGCCCCGACAACCATTTTCAGGCCCTGAAAACTCATTTTCAGGCCCCGACAACCATTTTCAGGCCCTGAAAACTCATTTTCAGGCCCTGACAACCATTTTCAGGCCCTAACAACCATTGTCAGGCCCTGAAAACTCATTTTCAGGCCCTGAAAACTCTTTTTCAGGCCCTGAAAACTCATTTTCAGGCCCTAAAAACCATTTTCAGGCCCCGAAAACTCCTTTTTCAGGCCCTGAAAACCATTTTCAGGCCTTGCAAACCATTTTCAGGCCCTGCAAACCATTTTCAGGCCCTGAAAACTCATTTTCAGGCCCTGCAAACCATTTTCAGGCCCTGAAAACGAGTTTTCAGGCCCCGAAAACCATTTTCAGGCCCCGAAAACCATTTTCAGGCCCTGAAAATGACTTTTCAGGCCCCGAAAACCATTTTCAGGCCCTGAAAACCATTTTCAGGCCCTGAAAACCATTTTCAGGCCCTGAAAACCATTTTCAGGCCCTGAAAACCATTTTCAGGCCCTGAAAACGAGTTATCAGGCCCTGAAAACCACTTTCAGGCCCGGAAAACCATTTTCAGGCCCTAAAAACGAGTTCCCAGGCCCTGAAACTCATTTTCAGGGCCTGAAAACCATTTTCAGGGCCTGAAAACTCATCTTCATAGCCTGAAAACTCATTTTTAGGGCCTGAAAACTCATTTTCAGGGCTTGAAAACCATTTTCAGGCCCTGAAAACCATTTTTAGTCGTGTGTGGCTTGTGTGTGGCTTGTGTGTTGTAGGGTTACCTTCTCAGGAAGTGGATGGTTGTGAACGTTCCGAAAGATGGAAAATGTTTCATCTGGGCATTGGCCATGGCCACAAGCGGCAATGTTACTCAGCACGACCTCCGCTTTTGCGTGTCCACCATGGCCCGTGGAATTGGGTGGTGTCCAACACAATCTGGGATCACGCATACCCAAAAGGGCATCCTGTGTGACCGTTACGAATGCCACTGGGGGTACTTGGTGGACAACCACCTGACAATATACTCCGAACAACGATTTTCGTTCGTGTTAATGCTACATCTTTCAAATAGGGGTACTCATGTAGATCTGTATGTGCGGAGGGGGAGCCCATACCGCTTGCACCTGTTGAGTGATTTGCAATTAGACGGGATATGCTTTATGCTAAATACTTTATGCATTGCGACGACTCTAGAGGCAAAGTAATGTCATTCTACAAGAATGAGATGAAGAATATGTCTTATCTTCGGGTAAGTGAGACGACATATCTTTCAAGAAGCATGGTAACAGAGTTAACAACAACAATTGTCATGAAAACCACGAGTTTTAATAACATTGCTCAACATTGGAATATGCTGCATGGTCGACCTGGCTTGACGTTGGACGACCGTGGTCGTGATTTGGAAGCCGCCTTTAAGCTCTACAATCTGGGTATACGACTACCCGACGACGAGTAAGTAGCCCACCTAATGATTCTAGCTTAGTCAAGTTTTACCACTCACCCCGGCACACATGACACATGGCCCTTGTAACAATAATGTTCTTGAGTAGGTTGAGTATTGGTGATTCAATAAATCTGTTTATGCTTTGTGAAATGCAGAACCATGGAGTTTCGATATGGACGGCCACGTGATGCCTTCGAACAAGACATGCGTACAAAGTTTGCAAGTTTTGTGCAAAATTGGAACCAACGTCACCCTGGATTGGAGCACTATTGCGACACCGAGGGGTGCAATCGTCCAACGGTTGATGGCACAAGCATCAAACCGGCAATTCGGTACATGGTGGCGGACGGTGTGACGTCTTTAGCGGCGCACTGTTGTGCATATGGCGGTGACGCCAGGGCGGATCCAGCTATTCCGGCATGTGGTAATCCACCTAAGAACGGCAAGGCATTGTATTGTGTTGAGCACATGAGTCCCCCATGGAATCTACACTTGAAGTGTGGTGCTAGCGTTGGAGGCGGATTTTGTGAACAACCGGTTGTTTCCACGGGGAGCTTTAACATGACGTGCGCAGCACATCATAAATTGGAGGACAAGTACGCTAGGCCTCTAGGGTACCAACGTGCCTTTCGCCATCGTAGAAAACCAACCGAAACTCAACGAGAGTGGGAGAAGAGAACTACATCGTATTCCAAGGTAACACTTGGCACAACCTTAAGATCACACCCACCCACACTCTGCTTTAAGCCCCGAACAAGTGTTTCGGACGATGAACTTGATCTTCCAGGCCGGAAGTTTTTTCATTGCAAGCATGCAACAATTGGGTTGGGGTGATTGAGGGGGATGATGGGGGCTGGAGGGGCCTGGGAGGGTGCGTGAACTCTGTTTTATGCAGGATCGAATGACACATCGTTTCCACAAGTGCTTCACGCCGTGTGTGTTTATTCTCGTTGGTATGTGTGGTATAATCCGAAACGCCGAGCCGATGCATACCCAAGAGTCTTTTGAGGAGATATTTGCGTTATTGGTTATTTGGTTGAGTGCAGGTATGTGCCGCATGCATTTCTTATTGTAGTATGCAAAAAATTCCCTAAACGAAGGGCGTTCCCAAAATTGAATTACGTCCATCGTAACAGGTTCCCCGATCAATGGCATCATTTACGACAGAGCTTGTCAAGCATTGAGAAGCTTAAAGACCGGTTTGAATCGTGGGAAGTATCCATGTTTGGAGGAACTTGCGTGGCTAGTGGACCGGTTTCACGCCATGGGCCATTCAGCGACGGACGAGTTTTGCAGGGAGAATTGCAACCCATACCGGCCAGCAAGTGCAGGCCTAGTTCGTGTCCTGGAGACAAAACCTCTGGTCGGCCCACCCCCCAGTTACACAGGTGATCCTAGAGGCACGACGGCACCGGTCCGCTATAACGATTGGAAACGCGATGAAAATATGACAATCATATACGATCCGAAGAGTTGTAGCGGGCGGAAGATCGTGATGCCAAACACAGAAGTGGGTGCGGGCTCTTATACGGAATATCGTGCCGTGGACATTGGGAACACGGAGAAGGCTGAGCAAACCTTTGCCATGCTTGGGAATTTTGCGATGCCCATGCGGAAGATGGAAGGAAACTTTGCATTGTTTTTCCTCTATTGTGTCATTGACGTGCATAACGCGCTTACTACACGGCGCTTAGAGGGAAAGAGAATGATGCCAGTACCAGACTCAGAAACCTTGGCAAAGGCGATCGGGATTCCGTTCTCATCGCACGCTGGGCCAATTGCCAACGACGATGCAAATGTAGATGGTGACATCGACGTGGAGATTGCGGAGCGGTCAAGAAGGTATGGTTGTGGGTGGTTGGGGGTTGGTGGGGGCATGCATTGTTTTGTGTGCTTTGAGGATTTTGTTTTTATATGATGATAATGCACGATTGCTATTGTTCACAGGGAATTTGTGGAAGTAACACCGTTTGGTAACTTGGACACCGAGGAGGAAGAGGCTTACATGGAGGTAGAAAGGTGTGAACAACTATCCATGGGTTTGGTAGGGATAGGTAGGGTTGGTGTGTTAAGTGACGGCGAATAATATAGTCCAATGAACACAACCGGGCATGACACTAGATCGATAGCCGTACATTGACGGTGATAGGTTTGAATACAATGTAGGCATAAAAAAGATTTTGACCCAATGTTGTTGTTGAATGTGAAAGCCGGTGGAATATGGTATCCCAGGAATGCTGTCGCTTCACATGAAGAAGAACAGAGAACCTCCGGGACGGGTCTCCGTAGACCATTGTCCCCATGCGCGGTTGAACATGGAGGGAAGCACGCGAGGACGGACCCCGAGGCTGACCTGAATGAAGAGGCAATTATGTTTGTTGAGGCATACGGAGCGCCAAGGTGCTCGGTACACGGAGTAGGCGGTGACCCAACAGGGAAGTGCGGCGTTTGTGATAGGGCTAATATGCTCGCCGGGCATTGGGGAGAGATAACGATTTGCGGTTCCGACATTGACCGATTGTACCCTCGGACGTCGGCTCGTGCATATTTGTCTGGTACGTTGATCGATGTATATGCCAAAAAGATGATGGAGGAGGCTACAGTGGCGTTTTGCAACTTGAAGAGCGTGGCCATTAAGTGCGAGGCGTTCACATTGATCGTCCCGTTGACTGAGATGCCGCTCGTGAATTGGATCGGGAAGACCGCGAGGGTGACGGTAGGATTTCTGCAAAGCCATATGCCTGTACAAATCTAAAAAAGGCAAGTGTGTAGAAAGCTAACATTGTATTTTCGTTTTATGCTTTCAGAAAACTTCTTCCGAAGGAGTGGTGGTCCAAGAGGAAGAATCCATGAAGGTATTGTATAATGGGGCTCATGGTTAGAATTGCAAAGTTCGAAGAGTTTATATGTTTTTGAAGTATATGGAACCACTTAAGATCATTGTTTGACGGCATCTACAAGCAGGTGAAAGAAGTCAGGATGGATGCGGATGGGAAGATGCGTGGAGCGTACAGTTATTTCAATTCGTCACAACTGGGAGCAACATGGGGAACGCACGATGTGATATTTGTGCCAATCCATGTTTATTTGCATTGGACATTGGGTGTTTTATATCCGAAGGAGCAGAGAGTCGAATACTTCGATTCCTTACATCACCAGCAGCGGAGAACCTTCATGGTGGAATGTTTAAAACGCATTCTTTGTGAGCTCACCAACGCAACTGGGCAAAGGCATAGAGCGAGTCACGTGGACATCGCCGAAGACATGGTGCACTCACGTGATCTTATTAGTAGCCAGCAACGGAATTCTGTTGATTGCGGCGTTTTTTTGTTAGCAAACATGCATGCGATCGCCAACGGGATTCGCCATCAAGAAGTGAAAGAGGAAGACATGAAAGTCCGTAGATTGCACATGATTAGAGAGATGCGCTTAGGTTGGCGGGCGGCAATGTAAGTAAGGCATGTATATAAATGTAAATGTGTGTGGGGCATGCATTATGTTGGGTAGGATTGTTGGTGTTACACGTAAACACGTGTTTCAGAAATGTGACCGTGGCAAGGAGAGTGTGGGCAAGTCCCCGACTACACAAAGGTATCGGGTTGGCAGCCCAAAATTTGTGTGGATCCCTTCTTGTGGCGGGCCATGGGCATTCCAAGCAAGGAGGCAACTTTCTTGATTCAATCCTTAGCCACACACCGTGGAAAGCAAGGGGGGTTGAGTAGCGGTGTTAAGCGGCAATTATAGGTTGAATACCCTTCCAGAGGGTTGTCTACTTGGGAGGAATGCCCGTCACGTGCCTGAGCACACTTAATAATGGATAACATGAGTATAGGGGGGGAGCATGCACAACTTGCAATGAATCCCTGAGGGCCTGAAAGACATTTTCAGGGGCTGGAAAGTCATTTTCAGGGCCTGAAAATGGTTTTCAGGGCCTGAAAATGGTTTTCAGGGTCTGAAAACGAGTTTTCAGGGCCTGAAAATGGTTCTCAGGGTCTGAAAACGAGTTTTCAGGGCCTGAAAATGGTTCTCAGGGTCTGAAAACGAGTTTTCAGGGCCTGAAAATGGTCTTCAGGGTCTGAAAACGAGTTTTCAGGGCCTGAAAATGGTCTTCAGGCCCTGAAAATGGTTTTCAGGCGTTTTCAGGGCCTGAAAATGGTTTTTCAGGCGCTGAAAATGCCTTATGTGAATTTTCAGGGCTTGGAACACTGTAAAATTTTCAGGCCCTGAAAACCATTTTCAGGGGGCAAGATGAGGACATGAGAATATAATTCTAAACTTTATATAACACGAAAAGTGAATAATATTTTCAGGCCCTGAAAACCATTTTCAGGGGGCATCTTAAGAGTGTGAATTCGCAATTTTCAGGCCCTGAAAATTGGTGTAAAAATTATATTATCCATAAAGTTTTTTCTAAGGTGTATAACTAGCCTAGTATAAAACAAGTTCAGACCCTGAAAGTGATTTTCAGGCCCTGAAAACCATTTTCAGGCCCCGAAAACCATTTTCAGGCCCTGAGAACCATTTTCAGGCCCTGAGAACCATTTTCAGGCCCTGAAAACCATTTTCAGGGGGCACAAAAAAAAAATCAGGGGGCAATCGTAAGTAGCCCCCCATCTGCCGGATTTACTCGGAGGGGTGGCCGAATAGTGGGGTGGTAGTCCGTGGTGCGCAGTCGTGGGAGGTCTACGCGACTAAGTCAAAAATGGTATCGATTTTCTGAAAAAACTGGACCGTCATAGACCGTCATAGACGATACCACTATTGTAGAGGGCAAACTCGAAAACGATTAAGAGAGAGACTCCCAAGCAAGCAGTGATGGCACAATATTCAGTGCAGCATAGCTCTACTGTATGCTTCTACACGCGCGCAGAAAAGTAAATCATAGATCATCAAATTCATCTGTGTCATTCATTATAGGGATTATTCCTCCAGAGTTGATGTATTGGGGAAAAATCTTTAGATTGTCCCCCTCTTTGAAAAATCCGGTTTTTTATGTCACGCTTCTGTGTATAAATTTTTAAAGGTTCATTTCGCCGAAAACCCACACCTCTGCTCCTTATGATTTGGAACCTGGCCAAATTACCTTACTTACTTACTTACTTACTTACTTACTTACTTAGGGCTGTTCCATTTATTGTCCTATGGGGGGGGGTGGAAGGCACGTTGCTTGAACCCCCTCCCCCCCTGAGGACAACCATGCATACCGACCCCCCCTACCCTGAGGACACGATCACCGGAGCCCCTCCTCCCCCCTCCGGACACGCAAATTATGCAGACTTCATTTCACTTTTATTATCGAAGTCGGAACTAACCGCAACCATGGGACATTCAAGGTTAATATATTTGTTGTGCGTAATAATCTTGATGGCGCTACATCCACATACGTCGATATGCATCTTTCCGCATGACGACGACGCGGGAGGAATGTGATACTTACACACGGGTACATACGTGTAATGCTCTACTCCGGCATGCTGAAACACTTATTCGTGTAGACTTTACATACACACCAATTTTGGTTGAAATTGCTATAAAGTAATAGGATTGACATAATGCTTGATGCACATTTACGCTTACATATGCAAACAACAACTAAAAGCATTGGAGACATCATTTACAGACTCGCACCTATACGGCATGGAGGTTGTGTGTGTCTCGGGCGCTCGCCCACCAACCAACCAGTGCTTCATATGTATATATGTATATATATATATATATTCAATGCTTCATTACTTCATATCCAAATCAATGATAAGATATCTCAAAGACGGGTGGATCTCTATTGCGGTCGCGAAAAATGCTGACTGCGCTGTTTGATAAAAGCACAGTGCAATTGGGTTACCATTCAAAAGAACAAGAACGGGCTCACTATGGGGAACAAGTAATTTGATGAGGCACTCACGTGAAGCCTTGGTAACAAGCTGCTTGGCGAAGTCCGCTTGCCCAACGTTGAGAAAAACCCGCCGCGTCGCCATGGTGGAAAATATAGCTCTAAGTTCTTTCTTGTTTAATAGGACGTCGACGAATTAAAAAGAAGGGATAAGTCTACATCGGGGGCCGACATTTCATTTAAATCCACATCGGGGGCCGACATCTCATTTTAATCTACATCTTCATTTTAATCCATCGGGCGACATCTCATTTTAATCCACATCGGGGTAGACATCTCATTTTAATCCCGACATCTCATTTTAATCTACATCGGGGGCAGACAGGCCTAAACGTTGCACATCGGGTGTAGACATCTCATTTTAATCCACATCGGGGGTAGACATTTCATAGCATGCGTAGACACACTTACATCTGAAACCTAACTTGTGAATGCCAACGAAGCCGCATTATTTCTTTTGCATGACATGCGGGAAACACGCAGCAATGCTAAAAGACCACCTCCAGACCCACTTCCAACAAAACAGCAGCCGAAACGCGCTGCGAGATCCACTGTTGCTCGCGAGGTGGAAGAGGATGTGCGGCCGGCCGCCACTGCTGGCACACCTGACCTAGAAGACCCAGATTTAGACAACAATCTTTTGAAGCTTGCGGGTTGCCTGCCTAACGTTTTACAGCTGGCGCAAGCGGACTTCTTAACCGCGCATTCAGCGACGTTCCTGATCCCTGGGGATATATTATTTCATCCAGAACATGGCTTTGTTATCTTTGGGCGCACTGGCAGTCGCACTCGCCCCTCCCTCACAATTCAGAGCTTCCAACTTGGTGAAGATGTCGCAACACAAATTGAAACCTTGCTTCTTTCACCTGCGGTGTATGATATTGACAACGTCTGCGACCTGCAGTTCACCAACCTCAACGTCACAACCTTCTCTTGCTCCCGCCGATCCAGCGTCTCGCATTTGACTGTCGGCTTGAAAACTGTTCCCGCGTATCCAGACGGCATGGAGGAAATGCTAGCAGAGGCTGCAGCAGCTGCTGAGGCTGAACGCAACAACATGTCTGCCAGCCAGGACGAGGAAGATGCGGAGGACGAGGAAGACGCGGCGTTACTGAATATATCCGAAGAGGAGGAGGAGGAGGAGGAGGGTGTGGAGGACGAGGCGGTTGGTGTGCAGCAGGGAGGAGCGGCAGCAGAACCAGCAGAAGCATACACCAATCGGCGGCGTGAGCAGAAGCGCCTGTCTGCTAAGCGGCGTAGGGTCATGCAGGTTGAGGCTGCCACTCGACTAGCACAAGGAGGGGCGGAGGTTCTACCTCCACGCGAACTGGTTTCCTTGCGAGCTGTTCCTACCAGTGACCTGATCCAGGAGGGGCTCGTTGTTGGCAGCCGCGACAGCGCCCTTC
This sequence comes from Cymbomonas tetramitiformis, assembly GCA_001247695.2. NCBI lineage: Eukaryota > Viridiplantae > Chlorophyta > Pyramimonadophyceae > Pyramimonadales > Pyramimonadaceae > Cymbomonas > Cymbomonas tetramitiformis. The sequence continues at coordinate 8,898 of LGRX02033790.1, read as the reverse complement.
TTCTGACCGCTGAGGTGGAAGAGCGCGATGGCAAGCTCGCCTCGTATGCCAAGAGTTTCCACAAGGGCTTGGGCAAGTTCTGTGGAAAAGGTCACCTCCAGTTGCTCGCAGGCTGTGGCGTGGACTCCGAATGCAAGCACTGTGTGGAGTGGAGGCCTGCGCAGGTGAAGGATTCCGAGGGCGCTTGGCGCTGTGTGTCTTTCCAGGCGCACACCTGCACCGCTCTCAATCAGGTGAAGGCGCGCACTGCCAGCACCGCGTACACACCTGCGCAACTTGCCCCCATCGCGTCGAGGAAGCTTGTGGAGAACCCTAAGTACGACGCCACCGGCCTGAAAAGCGATCTCCGGCGATATCTCTGCTTGGACCCTACTCGCAGTTTCGTACAAAGCGTCATGACCATTGCTAGAGCGAAGCTGAACGGCGATCCTTCAGGGGAGCTGGCGAAGCTGCCTGTACTTGCTCAGCTTCTTCGCGAGCAAGGACACAGGTGCGAGGTCCACACGCTGGGGGCCAAGGAAATGGAGGCAGTGCTCGTGGATATCGAGCACAAGGAATTCTTGCAGGAGCAGAAGGCGAAGCCTGTAGGTCAGCGTGATCGGTGGGATAAAAAAAGGCTCACAAGTACCCCGTGGAGGAGGGTAAGCAATACTGCCTCGGGTGGTCCTTCGCTCCTTGCACGACGATTCAGACGTTAGACAAGTGCATTCCTGTGAGCTTTGGGGACGGGGCGCATATGCGCAACAACTCAGCAGGGATCCTGATGAGCACGGTGACTCGGGACGCCAATCACCACGTGGTGCCTATGAACTACGCATGTCTCCTCATGAACGAGTGTGAGACCTCGCATAGCCCCTACCATTTTAGAAAACGTTAGTACGTGCACTAACGGTGAGTTAGTGTGTCTTAACGTCATACTAGCGCATACTAACGCCGCTTACGTTTAGTACGCGTACTAACGACGTACTAACGCGATGCGTTAGTACACAATGTGCGTTAGTATGATTGAATGTGGGAGTTGGTGGACTCGTGGTGTGGTGCGTAGTGGGTCACGGATGGGGTCCAAATGCACTTCAATGATGTTCTAAGGCGATTGGATGGCGAACTGGACATTGGTTAAGGGGGTATGACGCTGTTTGAAGAAGCCGATATGTGGGCTAAATTCCTTTGGGAATGTGCTACGTTAGCATGTCGTTAGTATGTCGTTAGTACACTAGACCAATCACACGTTAGCGTGTTAACGGCGTACTAACTCCCACTCTTCTTAAGTGTGGGAGTTGGTGGACTCGTGGCGTTGTGCGTAGTGGGTCATGGATGGGGTCCAAATGCACTTCAGTGATGATCTAAGGCGATTGGATGGCGAACTGGACATTGGTTAAGGGGGTATGACGCGGTTTGAAGAAGCCGGTATTGGGGCTAAATTCCTTTGGGAATGTGCTACGTTAGCATGTCGTTAGTATGTCGTTAGTACACTATACCAATCACACGTTAGCGTATTAACGGCGTACTAACTCCCACTCTCCTTAAGTGTGGGAGTTGGTGGACTCGTGGCGTGGTGCGTAGTGGGTCACGGATGGGGTCCAAATGCACTTCAATGATGTTCTAAGGCGATTGGATGGCGAACTGGACATTGGTTAAGGGGGTATGACGCGGTTTGAAGAAGCCGATATTGGGGCTAAATTCCTTTGGGAATGTGCTACGTTAGCATGTCGTTAGTATGTCGTTAGTACACTAGACCAATCACACGTCAGCGTGTTAACGGCGTACTAACTCCCACTCTCCTTAAGTGTGGGAGTTGGTGGACTCGTGGCGTGGTGCGTAGTGGGTCATGGATGGTGTCCAAATGCACTTCAGTGATGATCTAAGGCGATTGGATGGCGAACTGGACATTGGTTAAGGGGGTATGACGCGGTTTGAAGAAGCCGATATTGGGGCTAAATTCCTTTGGGAATGTGCTACGTTAGCATGTCGTTAGTATGTCGTTAGTACACTAGACCAATCACACGTTAGCGTGTTAACGGCGTACTAACTCCCACTCCCCTTAAGTGTGGGAGTTGGTGGACATGTGGCGTGGTGCGTAGTGAGTCATGGCTGGGGTCCAAATGCACTTCAGTGATGTTCTAAGGTGACTGGATGGCGAACTGGACATTGGTTAAGGGGGTATGACGCGGTTTGAAGAAGCTGATATGGCTGAGCTCCTTTGGGAATGTGCTACGTTAGCATGTCGTTAGTATGCCATTTAGTACACTAGACCAATCAGACGTTAATGTGTTAAACATATATTATCTAACATGTTAAACGTGTACTAACCACGGTATACGTGCGTAAACTACGCAACCACTGCACATGCCGGGTGTTCCACTAAACCACACGACGCAAGATGCCGAGGGACTGTCCACGGCCTAGAATCCCGTCGACCGAAACATGAGTTCAGTCCTCATTGTCGTCCTAGTCGTCGTCGTAGTCAAGTGGTGGCTTTAGGCATTCAAAAAAGTCAGCCGTGGGGTCAAGAATGACCGCGATCTCCATGCACGGATGTGGTACGTATAACGACGACCTGCTGTTCAACTTTGTTGGCTAAGATGAAATGCTCGGAGTTCTTCTCAAAAGCCGTTGGGTCACGGTGCGGGTTGAAGGTGTACACCGTCTTAGCCAAATCGTCCGGCCCGAGAATCGAGTTCCTCCTACGATAGGCCTTGATTTGTTCTTCGGTTGGCTTTGTCAGCCAGTTGACTTTCAATAAGGTGTACAACCGTCCCGCGATCTCCACCCGCAGAATGTTTGTAATGCGGTTGTGCCGGCATACCGCCACCATTTTTGATACGCAGTTAGCTGGAACATAGTGCATTAATTAAGTAAAGTAGCTGCCACGTTAGTAGTGTACTGTTAGTTACCGAATATCGCACTAAGTGTACACTACCGTATCGACATAGGGCACTAATAACGTGTTTCACTGGTTTCTTGAGAGACATGCATATCACGAGGTATATGGATAAAGGCATGACTCACCCGTCATATATCGTCGTCACCGTGGTTGCCGCCCACTCGGATACTCGAAGCTTCTTTGTGCTCCCCTCATATTCATGACCCAACCGGAAACCTTCGGGAACAGGTTGACAAGGTGGTGGTGGAGAAACAAGTGCGTGGGGTGCGGGGTTACGAATGGCTCTGCGGGCTAGTGGTGGGACGGGCAGTGCTGCTGTCAAGGCGCTGGGGGCCGGCCCCGGACCTACGGGCGTCCCGAAAATTGACCTTGGGCCTATCGCGGACCTACGAGCAATTCTCCTCCGGACCTATGGGCCTGACAATTCTAGTATAGCCACACCACCGCTGGAAAGCCCCGGACCTACGGTGGGCCTATGGATTTAGGAGTGTTTTGTTGTCCAGATGGATTTATCGGGGACAGGTCGAGCTTACAATGGTGTGATGTGATCCGGGCCTACGGCGGACTTATTGGAAATTGTATCGAATAGGAAATACGTTGAAATGTTGGCATGCATTTTACTATTCCCACGATATACTGATTTATAAGCACTCTTTAGATTTGGCAAATTACGGAGTGGATAAGACCTGGATCCCTAGTAGAAAATAATGCCTAAAACCGTCAGCAATGCTGGAGGTAAAAACTCGGCGCATGGCGAGTAATCTGGTCCGTAGACCCGACGATACATAGGTAGGGGAAATGCTCCACCGACCCGGATATGATGGGTGAACATAATTATGCAAAAATCTGGCGAAAGTCGGTTAAGATCGAGTGAAAATTCGCCTGCGGCGCACCAAAAATGGGAGAAGGCAACATTGGGTCCGAGTATTTTTGGAGGTGTGCTGACACAAAAAAAAATCATTATTTTCTATTTGGCCTGGGTATTTTTTATCCGGGAAGAGAAGCCTTAGATGGATAAATAAGTCATGCATATGTGCATCGTGGGATCGTTGAATAGGTTGGATTTGGTTTTATAAAGATTTTGGAACATTTCGGTATTTATTTTCATTTAATAAACTTTTAGATTTATCAAAAATTGTCTTGATATATGTCTAGTACTGTAACGCTACATAATCGACTCATGGGATTCAAATATCAAGTCATGCATAATATATGTGCATTGATATGCCTTTGATGATAATAAGAGTGCTTCGAACTCGAAGGGATCGATGTACTAGATGGAGCACTTAATTAGGCGAAATCTTGCGTGTGCACTTGTCAACTTAGATAACCCACATATATGTCAAGAAATCGTGCAAATTACACGGGCCGGGCGGACCTATGACGGACCTATGACTATCTGGGTGCGGACCGCCCGGACCCATACGGGACCTATGCAATCCCGAAAACGGGGCCTACGGTGATTTCTTGAAGACAGCAACACTGGGGACGGGTACACGTGAGGACACCGGCGCGCCTTGCCGTAGAAGAATCCCACGCCGGCCGGGAGTCGGTGTGGGTGCACGCTCGGGCGCGGGCTCGGGCGAAGGTGGATCCGGGCGAGAGGCTTGTGCACGAAGAGTCGCAAAGTGTTCACCTTGACGTTTATTGTTCATTGCACAAATCCCAATTCTGCCCCCCCCACCCCACCCGCCCTCCTATTATGCAATACAGTAATCACTCAGTAATAAGAAACCCCGCCAATAAGAAAGTAGCCAGCTTTTTTGATTTCTTCACAATATTTAACACATAACACTCCATATTTAAGATCTCTATATAAATAAGAAAGTTGCTAGGCTGACCAAAAAGTCCTGTTTTCTTAAAATCGAGTGTTTACTGTATTCTGCGTTGTTAGTGTGAGTTTAACAGAAGGGATCTTTTCGGGAATATTCCATTGTTAGTACGCTAACAGGACGCTAACGGCATGCCTTAGCGCACTAATGTTGCCCTAACTTAACACTAACGGAAAGAATCTTTTAGGGAATATTCCATTGTTAGTACGCTAACAGGACGCTAACGGCAGGCCTTAGCGCACTAACGTTGCCCTAACTGAACACTAACAGAAGGAATCTTTTAGGGAATATGCCATTGTGCGTTAGTGCATGCCACCTAATGCCTCCTTAACGACGTCAATAGGGCGCCATTTAGTGTCTTGTTGCATGTAATGCGCTAACTCAGCGCTGTTCGAAGATTCCTTCTGTTAGTGTTCAGTTAGGGCAACGTCAGTGCGCTAAGGCCTGCCGTTAGCGTCCTGTTAGCGTACTAACAATGGAATATTCTCTAAAAACTCGAATCGCGAGATAAAAATTACTCGACGGCAGGATTCGAACCCACGCGGGCGGATCCCCAAGGCGACTGCCCACTCGTCATGTCCAACTGCGCTACGATCAAATAAAATGACGTATATCACCGACAAAAAATACAATGTCATCCCATGCCATATGAAGTCACAGTGACACTGACGATGACGCCTGAGACAGTCGAGTGACACACGACATCGACATCGAGGATCGACAGTGGCATGGCAGTGGATGTGGTGTCCACTGTAGTCAGTACAGTACTGTGTCACTGTGTCACTGTAGTGGTCAACACCGCACCGACCGACTGACATGACATGACGAGGTATCCGTTTTTGGTTTTGAATTATTTCAACAGCATTCTACACTCCGGTGTCTACACACTGAGACAGTGAACAGTCTGTAGCAGTGTCACTCGACTGTAATGAAAAAACACTTCCGTGTGCAGCTGCTGCTGCTGCTGTGCTTGACCTTGTTTCAAGTGCGTACTCGCTCTCGCTCATGTATTTTTTATTTCTACCGTAACTTTATGCTTGCGAGGATGTTTTCATGTGTAGCCACGATTGTTTTGCTGCGCGTCTTGGTCTTTAGCCAAGTGCGTAGGGGTGTCAAAAAGATAAATTGGTTTCTTGGTTCCTAGTCCAATGGACTAGGACAAGTTGGTTCGAATCCGACTCACCCCGCTGAATTTATTATTTTCTTGTGGTTACTTGCTAACTTGTTTTGCTTTTGCACGCAGAAATGAAGCTGATCTTTAGTTCTTCTAGTCTTTGAGCTCTTCGAGCGATTCGAGCTCTTCGAATTCTTTCATTGGTATGGTTCTCTCATATTGTTTACATGATCTGTCTTCAGTTTCCCTTCAACGCGTTTTGATCATACTTATTGAGACTCCTTGTGTGGGTTGGGTTTTTCAAACGCAGGTACATTGGAACGATTTCTTTTCTTTCTAGAGTAGAGTAGAGTAGAGTAGAGTAGAGTAGAGTAGAGTAGAGTAGAGTAGAATAGTTTGATTATCCCGCAGACTTGTTGTACTAGTGATATGTTGACTTTTGTTTGCAGAGTAGAGTAGGCTGTTTTTCGCAAGATCGCGCGTTTTGTTGAACTTTTCTTTTAGAGAATTGTGATCAACAACTCGCAAACATATTAGGGCTTAGAAAGCAGTGTAAATATAGTTGAATGATGGATACTACGTTCTTATTTTGTCTTCTATTCATTGTCATGCATACTTTGTGTATACCCATATTGCATTTGCGCATTCTAGCGAAAGAATTGTGTTCTTGAAAGCATCATTTTGCCACAAACAACATGAATGCACATTTGTACACACCCCGCCACATATGAAATTATGCAAGCTTGTATGGTGTGTGTGCATCTATCATGCACACACACACAACATTCGTGTTTGTGTTTACATCTTCAATAGTGTGTACGTGTGTAGCAAGTGAACGCGCGTATGCTTTTAGAATGGGATAGCACAATGGTATGATACACTATTTGAACACTAACACTAGATTATGTGCACACTAACCGGTCGTTAGTGTGCACAAGGTTAGTGTGCTGTTAGTGTAGTGTTAGTGGTATATTAACGATATCCTAACGACACACTATCGGTATACTAACCATCCGTTAATGCTCAAAGTTAGTGTGCTGTTAGTGTAGTGTTAGTGGTATATTAACGATATCCTAACTACATACTATCTGTATACTAACCATCCGTTAATGCTCGCAGTTAGTGTGTCGTTAATATACCGTGAGTTAGTGTACCGTTAGTGTGCCGGTTAGTGTGTCAGTTAATGTCCTAACCACGCGTTAATCGTTTGAGTTAGTGTGTCGTTAAGGTACCGTTAAGGTATGTTGCACAGAATGCATGCCCTAACGGTACCTTAACGACGCAGTTAGCGTGCTATTAGTGTATGTACAAGCACACTAACGCGCCGTACTCTTATACAGTTAGTGTGTCGTTAGTATATCGTTAGTGCACGTACTAACGTTTTCTAAAATGGTAGGGAGCATGCAACTGATCTTCTCGAAGGAGGCCTACGGTGACGTCTATGACCACCCCGACCGCCGAGAGGTCTCGGATAAGGACAAGGGTTTGGCGGCTGCTTGGGACACCGTGATGTGTAACGGCAGTCTTTTGTTCACCTGTGCTCGTCACCGTGCGGAGGGTGTGTCCACCACGATCAGGCCTGGCGGCTCGGAAGCCCGGGCGTTGTTTCAGCAAGCGGTGAAGGCACCGACGATCCCGAAGCTTGAAGGGATCAAGGCTCAGTATTCCACACGTGCAGCGGAGTACCTTGGAAAGGCCTCTGATCAGTCACAATACATGGCGGTTTGCGGTAAGCTTCACGGTCAATCCGTGAATAGCTGCGTGGAGTGTATGAACGCGGCCAATGAGAAAGTGCGGGCAGACTTTAAGGAAGGTGTGTTCATGACGAAAGCCCTCCTGACGACCGTCGGCCTGTGTGAAAAGAGGTTCACTGAGAACAAGGCCAAAGCTCAATCGGCCACCGGCCAGTTGCCACCCGCCGTGATCTTGGATGTTGCGGAGTCCATGGAGAAGGCACTCACCATCACGAGCGGAATCTCCTTTACTTCAACTGACAAGGTGGTTGCCAGGGTTGCCTCCACGGTGACACCCGGGGTGCGCTACATTAGCACGCTCAGAGCTGGTGAGTCGGCGCAGTGTGATTGCGGAGTCACGGCATTGTCAGGCTTGCCTTGTCACCATAACTTGGCGCATGCGCGGGTGACGGGAAGGAAGTGGGAGGACTACGTGGACCCCTTGAAGACCACCGCTCAGTGGAAGATGCAGTATCCCGCGCATATGGTTTTCCCTCCTGTGCCAAACTTGCTGGATTGTGAAGCGCACCCTGCTTATGACCCAGACTTGCTGCTCCCACCTGTGGCGGCAAAGAGGAAGGGCCGCCCAAAGATGCAGAAGCGCAAGCTGGGGGTCTTGGAGAGGATCGGTTCCAAGAAGGCATCCAAGTGCAGCAAGTGCGGTAAAGCAGGACACCGCAGTGATAAGTGTAATAGAATCTAGCTTTCCAACTTAGTGCAGTTAAGTTCAATTGCTAAGTGCTCTTAAGTGTTGTGAAGTGTTGAAAAACTTCAGACTAAACTACTGAGAAGTTGAATTCAGTGCTGAGTGCTGATAAGTTAATGCCAATGAAATTGAAGCATTCTAAGATGAAATAATGCATGCTCACAATTGGCATCACGCATCATTAAGTGATGCATTTGCACACGGAATATTAATGAATGCTTACAATTGGCATCACTCATCAGCAATTGATGCATTTGAAAGTACATGATGTAATGCATGGATGCTAGGATGATCTGGGATGTAATGGCGATTACATGATGTAATGATGTAATGATGCAATGATAATGATAATGATGTAATGATGATAATGATGTAATGATGTAATGATAATGTAATGATGATAATGATGTAATGATAATGTAATGATGTAATGTAATGATGAGCATGATCTGGGATTGAAATGCAATGCATAATTATCCCCGATGTGGATTAAAATGAGATGTCTACACCCGATGTAGATTAAAATGAGATGTCAGCCCCCGATGTAGATTAAAATGGCATGTCAGCCCCCGATGTAGATTAAAATGAGATATGCGCCCCCGATGTGAATTCAAATGAAATTATACGCC